>JAREIK010014223.1:0-68910 GCA_029783825.1 Sapria himalayana
AAAAAATAATTTATATAATTTATATTTGTATAACTCAATTTATTTGTAATTAATATTTATAGATAAATAAACAAATAAATAATTATAATGAATATTTAAAATTACAATGAAAAAAAAATGAGATTTATTATTATATATTTAGGGTATACTAGTTTAAAATGATTTTCTATATAGGGTTTCGAGATTTAGGAGTTAATGATTTAAGTATTTAGGCATTTAGTGGTTTATAAGATTTATTTAAACAACGAAATAACAAAAAAATTAATTTTGTTATTTTTCACATTTTCAAAGATTATAACATTAGAAAAAAATAATAATTTTTAAATTTTTTAAAATGTGAATAAAATATTTAATAATAATAATCATTATAATTATATATAATATAAACTAATTATAAATAATTTTATTGATTGATATGATATCATTTATCAAAAAATAAATTAATAAACTATTATTAATATGATAGATATAAATTAAAATATAATACAAATCCTAAAATGATTCATAATCAATTGTAAAATTTATTACTAAATAATAATTTTTTGTTTTAAATGTTTACTTCTTTATGTAAGATTATATTTTTTTTAAAGTAAATTATTTATATTATATTTGTCTGACTAATTATTTATTTTGTAATTAATATTTATATAAAAAAATAAAATAATAAATATTTAAAATGAATAATTATAATTATAATGAATACAAATTAAAATGAGATAAAGATTTATTATTGCTGTATATGTAATTTATTTTTTGATAATCTATTGTATAAACAAAAATATTTTCTTTTTTTAATATTTAATGTAAGTGCAGGAAAGGAAATATTAAGAGGTCGAGGATGTAGTAGTAGCACAATAACCGAGGTCCGCTGACTGGACAGCTGGGCGAAATGGAGTAGAGCCTGACCCGTCTCATGATCCGACCCACTCCGGTTAAATGAACTGAGAGAAATTTTAATATAAAACATGTTGTAATTTTTTTCGGGTGGCTCTATTTGGACCCGTGGAACTGTTCAACTTCTCTATCTCTTCTCTCTGTGCGATTTATCTCGATATTCTATGTGCTGCATACTGTAAGACATTTCTATTACTTTAATTATAAAACAAAAGCATTTTTGCTGGATTTAGCTAGTCGTATTAAGCGATTAGCGAAACCATGTTATTTTGGGTGTTTATTTCTCGTTTTTGATTCTATCATGAATGGTTGCTGATTTGGAATATATATTGCTGTTTTCTGTTGTTTCTGTATTTCTGTATCTAATCTCACTTCGTGGAGCACAATTGCCCAACAATATATATGGTATACCAGTTTAAAAGATCGATTATTTAGGGGTTTTATCATTCGGAGTTTAACAATTTATCCTTTTAGGCATTTAGTGGTATATAGGTTTTATTATATAATAAAAATAAAAAATGTTTTTTTTTTGATTTTTTTTAGATATTAAAGGTTATAACCTTTAAAAATAAAATAATTTTAAAAATCTTTTGAAATGTGAATACCATGTAGAATTATATTAATCTCATTAATTAAATATCATATAAATTCAATATAAATAATTTTAATGATAGATATTATAAAAATGATCAAAAATAAAATTAATAAACTATTATATTGATATAAATTAAAATATATTTAAAATTTAAAATTTAATGATAGATTATTAATTAAAAAATATTTACATAACACAAAATGATTCAAAATCAAATAAATATATATTACTAAATAATAATATTTAATTTTTAAAATTTTCCATCTTTTTATAAGGTTATATTTTTTATGATTAAAAATAAATTATTTAAATAATATTTGTCTCACTCAAAATTAAATGTTTAATTAATTTTTCTAAAAAATTAAACTATCTAAATAATTAAAATGAATATTTAAAATTATAATAAATAGAAATAATAATGAGATTATATTTATTAAGTACTATACAGCTGTAATAAGGTTTATGTATTTAGGGGTTTCGAGTTTATGAGCTACTGATTTAACTAAGTAAACATTTAGTGGTCTATAAGTTTCATTTAAAAAAGAAATAACAAAAAATTTATTTTGTGTATTCTTATCATTTTTTTAGATTATAACCTTTGAAAATATAATAATATTTAAAATTTTTTGAAATGTGAATATAATATTTAGTTATAATAATATTAATAATTATAATATAAATTCAATATAAATAATTTTATTGATAGAGATATAATAATGATCAAAGTTTAAATTAAAAATATTAATAAAAAGATTGATATTAATTAAAAAATATTTACAAAGGCCAAATTGATTCAAAATTACAAGTAAAATATATTATGGATAATAATTTTAATTTTAAATTTTACTTCTTTTTATAAGCATATATTTTTTTTGATTAAAAATAAATTAATTAAAATATATATGTCGCTCTCATAATTTAATTTGTAATAAATATTTTTATAAAAATAAAACTAATAAATAATTAAAATGAATATTTAAAATTATAATAAACAGGAATAAAAATTAGATTTATTAATTATTAAGTAGGATATAGTGGTTTAATGGTTTATGTATTTAGGCATTATGGGGTTTTGGAGTTTCTGATTTAAACTTTATATGCATTTAGTAGGGGCTGCTCATGGGACTCGGAGATTCGCAACCCAACTGAAGTCTTGTCCGAAAGAATCGGGACCGACAAAATTCCGTTGACTTTGACTTTTCCCGTCCCATTCTGTCACGTATTTTTTGTTTTGGATGGTTCTGGATGTTAAGAAATATCCATCCGAGAACTGTCCCATCCTAAAAAACCGATACTAGAACCAGGAATATATATATATACATAATATATATATATATATATATATATATATATATATTATATATATATATATATATATATATATATAACATGAAGATGCCACGAATTCCGCTACTGCCCATCCAATTCCGACGCACCTATTGATGTTCCGACGAGTTGCAGGCCACCTCACGCCATTCCAGCCATGTTCAGTTAGGTCCAGCCCTTGTCCGTCGCACTTCTGGTTATCTCCACCGTCCCATATGTTACCAGCCTTTTGGTTTGTTTTTCTGACCAGAATTGAGAGATTAATTATTTTATTATGTGTCTCAGTCAGTTTGTTGAGTATTGGTTGTGGTCTTGTGGTTGGGCCGAATGAGTGGGCTTAATGTGTTACAGTCAGTTTTGTAGAGCTTGCTTTTTGAAATATTTATATGTATTTATGCTTAACATATCATATTAATTAATGGCAATGAAGATGGCACAATCCAGCAGTAAACAAAAAATACAATAATTTGAAGATGATCACATCTCAAATGATCAAAGTACTGATAAATCCAATCATCATCCATTCACGAACCCTTTTATTGTTACGGCAGGTTCTTCAATTCAAATTGTAAAAGAATGACACGGTACATCTGAACCTCAAGCTCATAAAAAGTATATGTCTGATATTTGGAAAACTTATAAGAATTAGTTGATTCAGAGGGAAATGAAACTGGTAGGGCAGCTTGTATATGCTGTAGGAAAGAATAATTGGCAAAAAGTGATCAAGGTATTTCGGGTTTATGGAAATACTTGAGAGAGACTTGTAGGAAATTTCCACCCAAAAAAGAATTAATAGAAGCTCACAAAGGTAAAGACAAGTCACAATCTTTGTTGAGTTTCACTAAAGGTACTAGTTCAGAGGATAACAAATTAACTTGTTGGGAATTTGATCAACAGATTTAGGGAGGTTGGTAAATGATAATGAAAGATGAATTGCCTTTTTGTTTTGTTGAGAGGGATGAGTTTAAGGAGTTTTGTGAAGTTAGTGTGCCTCAATTTAAAATTCCATCTAGGCACTCTATATTGAGGGATTTTTTTCTTTGTTTGTGAAGGAAAAGAAGAAATTATTTGATAGCATATCATCTCATTGATGTAGAGTTTCATTGACAACCGACACTTGGACTAGCATTCAAAATTTGGCTTATATATGTTTTCCTTCATTTCATTGATTCTCAATGAAATATGCATAAAAGGCTTTTGAACTTTTGTGTAAATAAAAGTCATTCTGGAGTTAATATTAGAAATACTATTGAGTTTTGTATGAATGAATGGGGTTTGAGAAAGTTGATGTGCATTACTGTTGACAATGCATAAAATAATGATTTGAAGTTGAACATTTGAAAAAAAGGCTTGTGAAGAAAAGTGTTGTACTTATGAGAGGCGAGCATTTTCATATGAGAAGTTGTGCTCATATTCTAAACATAGTTGTAAGAGATGGCATTGTAGTAGTTAAGGCTTGCTATTCAAAAAATTATAGGTGTGGTGAAATATGTGAGGAGCAGTCCTAAAAGATTATATATGTTTAAGTTATGTGTTGAAGAAGCAAACTTGACATATGGATCTTCATTGCAATTAGATTGTCCTACAATATGGAATACAACTTATTTGATGCTACAAACTGATATAATATATCAAAAAGAATTTGATAAGTTGGAGGACAAAGACAAAAGGTTTTTGAAGGAGTTTGGTTCAAACGTTCCAACTGAGAGAGACTGAACAACCACCAAAATTATGTCTTGTTTCTTGAAAACTTTTTATGAGGTAACTTGTACATTTTCTGGCTCATAATATTCTACCTCTAGTGTTATTTTCTTGAGATTATTCAAATTTTGAAAAAAATTGAGCTTTGTGAAAATAGTAGAGATACAATGGTGTCTTTAATGGGTATGAAAATGAGGCATAAATTCAACAAATATTGGGGTTCTCTTCAGTCAACAAATATTATGCTTTATGTACCAGTAGTGTTGGATCCTAGATATTAGCTCAAATATCTCAAGGTTAAGTACACTTAGCATTATGGAGAGGAATTGGCTAAAATTTGTTGAAAAAGCTTATAAATGCTTTAAATGAGATGATGGATGATTATAAAGATTTAAATGAAGATGAATCAAAATAAGATGATTTCTCTTCTACTGTGTTGAATAAAAATGATTATTTCTTTGATGGTAGTGATACTTATGTTGATGATTTTTTTTTGTTGAATTGGAGAAAGAACAAGAAGTTGCAGCTTTGGAAGAGTTGGATAGGTACTTGGAGGACAAACTTGAAAAAAAATAGAATTGATTTTGATATTCTAAACTGGTGGAAGGTAAATGAGGTTAGGTATCCTTCTTTGGAAAATGTAGCAAGGGATGTATTAGCTATCCAAGCATCTACTATGGCCTACGAATCTAAATTTAGCACATGGGAGAGAACTTTAGATAAATTTAGCAGTTCTTTAACAACTATTACAGCTGATGTTCTCATATGTCTACAAGATTGGTTGAGAAGCTCAAACAAATCTATTGAAATTGAAGAATTAGTTCAAGACCTTGATGATAATGAATCAGGTTAGTATACAAATCTTGTAAATTTTAATTTCACTTTTACTATTTTATTCATTCAATTTAATGATAATATGATTCAATTAAAATTTTCAGAGGGATCTCAAGATCCAAATATTCTTCCAACTATATTTGGCCAACTAAATTTGGAATGGGTGTATTAAATTTTATAAGGTAATATTTTGTTTTTTTATTACTCTTTCATCTTATAATTTTATGTCTTCATCATTAACACGTTTTCATCTTTGGTTGTCTTTCTACAGTGGGGGAATAAAAGGGAGGAGTTGTAGAAGAGATAATTAATTGGGTTTGGATTTTCATTGCTGTTCCGGGACGGACCTTTGGAATGATTATTATCATGGTTGTTATTAGTTGTATTTTTTAGTTATATTAAGCTGCCTAATTTTAGAAATTACTTAAGTAGTAATTGCTGCTACCAATGTTTGTGGTAATCTTTAGCTATTCCATAATATTTTAAGTAATTATTTAAAAAATGTAGTCTTGCAATTAAGGTTTTCTTTCACTCGGCTGAACAAAGCCAACTTGTGAAAAAACAAAGAACCAAATTAAGCACACAACTCGGTCCCGTTCTATTTAACATTTCTATCCTTTTCTCCACATCAAAGCTTTTGACAAGGTAATGGACCTCGTTTGCGGTATTCAGCCTATTTGAAAAAACAAAATTGGCCCAATTTGAGTTTGAAAGATATAACTAATGAATGATAAATGGTACAAGAAAAGGTTTCGACATGAACTAACTTGGCCGGTTTGAAGAAAATAAATTGAAAAAATGTCTGAACTCCCTTCGATCCCGGAACCTTTTATCCTACCCAAAATCCCTGATCTCTCCCGTCCCGTCCCGATATTTTCAACCTATGGGACGGGTTTGGATCTTCAAAAAAAATCTATGAATTGTTGGAAGGGACTAGAGATTTGTAATCCCCATCCCGTCCTGTCCCATGAGCACCCCTAGCATTAAGTGGTTTATAGGTTTTATTTAAAAAATAAAAACACAAAAAATTTATTTTTATTATTTTTTGATATTTTCAAAGGATATAACCTTTGAAAATATAATAATTTAAAATTTTTTTAAATGTGAATACAATATTTACTAATACTAATCATTATATTTATATATTATATAAATTCAATATAAAGAATTTTTTGATAAATATTCTAATAATAATCAAAAAAAAAATTAATAATCCATTGAAAATAAGATAGATATTAATTAAAAAACAATTACAAAACTTAAAATGATTCAGAAGCAAAAAAAATATATTACTATATAATAATTTTTTTTAAAATTTTTTTTCTTTTAATTAGTTTATCTATATTTTTTTGCTGAAAAATAATTTATATAAATTATTTGTTTAACTCATAATTTATTTTGTAATTAATATTTATGTATAAATAAACAAATAAATAATTAAAATGAATATTTAAAATTATAATAAAAAAATATGAGATTTATTATTTATTATTTAGGTATACCGGTTTAATTTAAATTATATCCGTTCACTAATAATTTATTTAATAATTAATATTTCTATAAAAATAAACTGATAAATAATTAAAATAAAAATTTAAAATTATACTGAATAAAAATTAAAATGAGATTTAAGATTTATTATAAATGTATACCAGTTTAATAGTTTAAGTATTTAGAGGTTTTGTCGTTAGGAGTTTAGTAATTTATGTTTTTAGGCATTTAGTGGCTTATAGGTTTTATAAAAAAAAGAAAATAACAAAAAAAAATTCTATAATTTGTTAACATTTTCATAGGTTAATCTTTGAAAATATAATAATATTTACATTTTTTGAAATGTGAATACAATACTTAGTTATAATAATATTAATAATTATATATCATATAAATTAAATATAAATAATTTTATTGATAGACAATATAATAATGATCAAAAATTAAATTAATAAACTATTACTAATAAGATTAATATTAATTAAAAAATATTTACAAAAGCCAAATTTAGTCAAAATTAATGTATAAAATATTACTGGATAATAATTTTAAATTTTTAAAATTTTACTTCTTTTTTAAGCGTATATATTTTTTTTGATTAAAAATAAATTATTTAAATTATATTTGTCAGACTCATTATTTATTTTGTAATAAATATTTTTATAAAATTAATTTATAAATAAATAAAATGAATATTTAAAATAATAATAAAAGTAAATAAAAATTAGATTTCTTAATTATTAAGTAGTATATAGCAGTTTAGTGATTTAAGTGATTAGGCATTTAGTGATTTATAGATTTTATTTAAACAATTAAATAATAAAAAATATATATTTTTTTGTTTTTTCACATGTTCAAATGTTATAATCTTTGAAAATATAATAATTTTAAAATTTTTTTCAAAAGTGAATACAATATGTAGTTAAAATAATTATTAAATTTATATATAATATAAATTAAATATAAATATTTTTATTGATAAATATTCTAATAATGATTAAAAATAAATTAATAATCTATTATTAATAAGTTAGATATCAATTAAAATATAATTACAAAACCTAAAATGATTCAGAAATAAAGTAAAATATATTACTATATAATAATTTTTTGTTTTTAATTTTTTTATTCTTTTAATAAGTTTATCTATATTTTTTTGTTGAAAAATAATTTATATAAATTATATTTTTCTAGCTTATAATTTATTTTGTATTTAATATTTATATAAAAATAAACTAATAAAAAATTAAAATGAATATTTAAAATTATAATGAAAAAAATAAAAATGAGATTTATTATTTATAATTTAGGATATACCTATTTAAAAAATTTATCTATTTAGGTTTTCGAGATTTAGAAGTTATTGATTTAAGTATTTGGGCATTTAATGGTTTATAGCTTTTAGTTAAATAATGAAATAACAAAAAATTTATTTTTGATATTTTTTCAAATTTTCAAATGTCATAACATTTGAAAAAATAATAATTTTAAACTTTTTTAATGATTACAATATTAGTAATAATTATTAATATACCTATATATAATATGAACTAAATATAAACAATTATATTGACAATATTATATCAATTATCAAAAACTAAATTATAAACTATTATTAATATGATAGATATAAATTAAAATATATTAAAAACCCTAAAATGATTCAAAATCAAAGTAAAATTTATTACTAAATAATAATTTTTTTTAGTTTTGCATCATTTTATAAGCTAATATGATTTTATGATGAAAAATATATTATTTAAATTATATTTGTCACACATAATTTATTTTGTACTTAATATTTCTATAAATTATTTAAATTATATTTATGGTTTACAAGTTTAAAGGTTTAGGTATTTAGGGGCTTTAGAGTTTATGAGTTTAGAGATTTATGTATTTAGGCATTTAATGGTTTATAAGTTTTATTTAAACAATGATACAACAAAAAATTTATTTTTGTTATTTTTTCTCATTTTTGAAGGTTATAACCGTTTAAAAATATAACAATTTTTTAAATTTTTTTTAAATGTGAATACTATATTTAGTTATGATACTCTTAATAATTATATATCATGTTAATTCAATATAAATAATTATATTGAATGCTATTATATTAATGATCAAAAAATAAATTAATATACTATTATTAATAAGATAGATATTTTTAAAATATATTCGCCGCAATGTAAATTATTCAAAATCAAAGTTAAATATTAGTAGTAAAAAATAATTTTTTTGATGTTTTGCTTCTTTTATAAGTTTATATTTTTTGTTATTAAAAGTAATTATTTTAATTAGATTTGTCTTCCACATAATTTATTTTAAATTTATAATTCTATAAAAATAAACTAATAAATAATTAAAATGAATATTTAAAATTATAATGAATACAAATAAAATGAGATTATTATTATTATTCAGGATATACTAGTTTAATGGTTTAAGTATTTAGGTGTTTTGGGGTTTAGTGATTTAAGTGTTTAGGACTTAATGATTTAAAGATTGTATTTAAAGAATAAAAAAATAAAAAAATAAAATTTTTGTTTTTTTAAAATTTTCGAAGGTTATAACCTTCGAAAATATAATAATTTTTATTTTTTTTAAATGTTAATATAATATTTAGTTATAATATTCTTATAATTATATATATTGTAAACTAAATATAAATAATTTTATTAATAGATATTATAATAATGATCAATAAATAATTAATAAACTATTATTAATAAGAATGATATATAGTAAAATATAATCGCAAAAACTAAAATGATTCAAAATCAAAATAAAATATATTACAAAATAATAAATTTTTGTTTTTAAAATTTTGCCTCTTTTTATAAGCACATATATTTTTTTGATAAAAAATAAATTATTTAAAATAGATTTGTCTCACTAATAATTTATTTTGTAATTAATATTTCTATAATTATAAACTGATAAATAATAAAAATAAAAATTTAAAATTATACTTAAAAAAATTAAAATGAGATTTATGATTTATTATTAATGTATACCAATTTAATAGTTTAAGTATTTAGAAGTTTTGTCATTTAGGAGTTTAGCGATTTAAGTTTTAGGCATTTGGTTGTTTATAGATTTTATTTAAACAATAAAATAAAAAAAACTTTGTATTTTTGTCATTTTCATATGTTAAACCTTTGAAAATATAATAATATTTAAAATTTTTTGAATTGTGAATACAATATTTAGTTATAATAATTTTAATAATTATATATCATATAAATTAAATATAAACAATTTTAATTGATAGATATTATAATAATGATCAAAAAACTTAAATTAATAAACTATTAATAATAAGATAGATCTTAATTAAAAAATATTTATAAAACCCAAATTGAGTCAAAATTAAAGTAAAAAAATATTACTGGATAATAATTTTTAATTTTTAAAAATTTTACTTCTTTATAAGCGTATATATTTTTTTTTGATTAAAAATAAATTATTTAAATTATATTTGTTCGCACTCATAATTATTTTGTAATAAATATTTCTATAAAATAAATTTATAAAAAATAAAATGAATATTTAAAATAATAATAAATTAAAATAAAAATTAGATTTCTTAATTATTAAGTAGTATATAGCAGTTTAATGGTTTATGTATTTAGGCATTACGGGCCTTAGGTGTTACTTATTTTACTGTGTATGCATTTAGTGGTTTAAATGTTTTATTTAAAAATTAAAGTAACAAAATATTTTTTTTATTATTTTTTGAAATTTTCAAAGGTTATAACCTTTGAAAATATAATAATTTTTTAATTTTTTTCAAAACTGAATTCAATATTTAGAGTTAATAATCACTATATTTATATATCATAAAAATTCAATATAAACAATATTATTTATAAATATTCTAAAAATAATCAAAAAATAAATTAATAATCTATTATTAATAAGATATATATCAATTAAAATATAATAAAAAACCTAAAATGATTCAGAAGAAATCAAAATATATTACTATATAATAATTTGTTGTTTTGAAATTTTTTTTTCCTTTTAAAAAGTTTATCCATATTTTTTTGATGAAAATTAATTTATATAAATTATATTTGTCTATTCATAATTTATTTTTATTAATATTTATATAAAAATAAACAAATAATAATTATTAAGAATATTTAAAATTATAATGAAAAAATAATATTGAGATTTATTCTTTCTTATTTTGGGTATACTAGTCTAATTAAAATAAGATCTATTTCACTAATAATTTATTTTGTAATTAATATTTTTATAAAAAGAAACTGATAAATAATTAAAGTAAAATTTAAAATTATTCTGAATAAAATTAAAATGAGATATATGAATTATTATACTGTGTACCAGTTTAATATTTAAGTATTGAGTGGTTTTTTCGTTTATGACTTTAGTGATTTATGTTTTTAGGCATTAGTGGTTTAAAGGTTTTATTTAAATAATGTATAACAAAAAAATTATTTTGATATTTTTTCACATTTTCAAAGGTTATAACCTTTGAAATATATTAATTTTAAATTATTTAAAAATGAGAATACAATATTTAGTAATAATAATCATTATAATTATATATAATATAAACTAAATATAAACAATTTTATTGAATGATATTATATCAATTATTAAAAGTAAATTAATATGCTATATTAATATGATAGATATAATTAAAATATAATTGCAAACCCTAAAAATATTCAAATCCTAGTAAAATTTATTACTAAATAATAATTTATTTTTAGTTTTTGCTTCTTTTTATAAGCTTATATTTTTTTAAGAAAAATAAATTATTTAAATTATATTTGTATCACTCATAATTTATTTTGTAATTATTATTTTAATAAATTATTTAAATTATATTTAAGGCTTACGAGTTTAAAGGTTTAAGTATTTAGGGGCTTTTGTGTTTAGGAGTTTAGATGTTTAAGTGTTTAGGCATTTAGTGGTTTATATGTTTTATTTAAACAATGATATAGCAAAAAATTTATTTTATTATATTTTCTAATTTTTGGAGATTATATCCTTTGAAAATATAATAATTTTTAAATTTTTTTTCGAATGTAAATATAATATTTATTTATAATAATCTTCATAATTATAATTAATTTAAATTCAATATAAATAATTATATTGCTAGATATTATAATTATGATCAAATAATAAATTAATAAACTATTATTAATAAAATAGTTATTATATAAAAATTATTTGCAAAATCTAAATTTATTCAAATCAAAGTAAATATATTACTAAATTATAATTTTTTAATGTTTTGCTTTTTTATAAATTATATTTTTTTAAAAAAATAAATTATTTAAATTATATTTGTCATACTTATAATTTATTTTGTAATTTATAATTCTATAATAATAAACTACTAAATAATTAAAATGAATTTAAAATTATAATGAATACAAATAAAATTGAGATTTATTATTTATTATTCAGGATATACCGATTTAATGTTTAAGTATTTAGGTATTTGTGGTTTAAGAGTTTAGTGATTAATTGTTTAGACCTTTAGTGATTTATAGTATTTTTTTAAAAAAAGAAAAAAACAAAAAAAATTATTTTTTGATTTTTTTTAATTTTTGAAGGTTTAACCTTTGAAAATATAATAATTTTAATTTTTTTTAAATGTTAATATAATATTTAGTTATAATAATTTTGATATTATATATAATGTATACTCAATATAAATAATTTATGATATATATTATAATATGATCAATATATAAGTAATAACCCATTATTAAATAAGATAAAACATTGTTTAAAATATATTGGCAAAACTAAAATGACTCAGAATCAAAGTGAAATATTTTACAAAATATTAATTTTAAATTTTTAAATTTTGTATCCATTTATAAGCCTTTATATTTTTTGATGAAAATAAATTATTTAAATTATATTGTCTCACTAATAATTTATTTTTTAATTTATATTGTCTATAAAATTAAACTAATAAATAATTAAATATATATTTAAATTATAATGAATACTAATAAAATGAGATTTATGATGTATTATTTAGGGTATAACTATTTAATTGTTTACGTTTTTTTGTGGTTTTGTGGTTAAAGAGTTTATTGATTTATATGTTTACACATTTTCGTATTTATAGGTTTTATTTAATCAATGAAATAACAAAAATTTATTTTTATGAATTTTCGTGATTTTCAAAGGTTATGACCTTTAAAAATATAATAATTTTTAATAGTTATAAAATAGGAATACAATACTTAGTTATAATAATCTTAATAATTATATTTTTTGTAGATTCAATAAAAAAAATATATTATATATATTATAAATAATGATCAATAAATAAATTAATAAACAATTATTAATAATATAGATAGTAATTAAAATATATTTGTAGAACCCAATATAATTCAAAATCAAAGTAAATTATATTACTAAATAAATTTTAAAATTTTTGAAATTTGTTTATTTTTATAAGCTATTTTTTTTTCATAAAAATAATTTATTTAAATTATATCTATCTCATTCATTATTTATTATGTAATTAATATTTCTATAAAAATAAACTAAAAAATAATTAAAATGAATATTTAAAATTATAAAGAATACAAATAAAAATCAGATTTATTATTTTATATTTAGGTTATATAGGTTTAATGGTTTAAGTATTTAGGGGGTTTTGGGTTTTATGAGTCTAGAGATTTAAGTGTTTAGGCATTTTGTGATTTTTTATCATTTTTGAAGGTTATAACCTTTGAAAATATAAAAATATTAAATTTTTTGAATTGTGAATACAATATTTAGTTATAAAAATAATAGTAAATATATATGATATAAATTTAATATAAATAATTTATTGATAGATTTTATAATAATGATCAAAAATCAAATTAATAAACTATTAATATTAAGATAGATATTAAATAAAAAATATTTACAAAACCCAAATTGATTCAAAAATTAAAGTAAAATATATTTCTAGATAATAATTTTTAAATTTTAAATCTTTTATAAGCATATATTTTTTTTTGATTAGAAATAAATTATTTAAAATATATTTGTCGCACTCATAATTTATTTTGTAATAAATATTTCCATAAAAAAACTAATAAATAATTAAAATGAATATTTAAAACTATAATAAATAGAAATTAAAATAAGATTTATTATTTATTATGTATTATATAATAGTTTAATGGTTTATATATTTAGGTATTACGGGGTTTAGGTGTTTACTGATTTAATTGTGTATGCATTTAGTGGTTCATAGGTTTTATTTAAAAAATAAAATAACAAAACATTTATTTTTATTATTTTTTGATATTTTCATAGGTTATAACATTTGAAAATATAATATTTTAAATTATTTCTAAAGTGAATTCAATATTTAGTTATAATAATCATTATATTTATATATCATATAAATTCAATGTAAACATTTTAGTGATAAATATTCTAATAATTATCAATAAAAAATTTATTTAATATTATTAATAAGATAGATATCAATTAAAATATAATTACAAAACATAAAATGATTCATAAGCAAAGCAAAATATATTACTATATAATTATTTTTTGTTTTGAATTTTTTTTTATTTTAAAAATTTATCTATATTTTTGTGATTAAAAATAATTTACATAAATTATATTTGTCTAACTCATAATTTATTTTTTAATAATGCTTAAATAATAAAATATTGAAATATTTTTAGGGTATACCGGTATACCCTAAATAATACAAAAAATGATTCTTAATTTAATATGTTTATAAAATATTAAAAAATATTCTAAATATTCATTTTAAATAATAAACTGATTCAAAATACATAAAATGATTGTGTATTATAATCTTATTTTTATTATATTTTATATATTCATTTAATTTTTATAAAATCTATTAATAAAATCTTAAATATTATTATATTTTCAAATGTTATAACCTATGAAAATGAGAAAAAATTACAAAGTATAAACCACTAATGCCTAAAAACCTAAATTCCTAATCTTTTAAAAGACAGTACCTCTAAATACTTAAACCATTATAGTAGTATACATTAATAATAAATCAAAAATATCATTTTAATTTTTATTCAGTATGATTTTGAATTTTTATTTTAATTTATTTTCAGTTTATATTTATATAAATATTAAGTACAAAATAAATTATTAGTGAGACAGATCTAATTTAAATTAGACCAGTATACCCTAAATAATAAATAATAAATCTTATTTTTTGCTCTCCTTTTGAATCATTTTAGGTTTAGTAATTATATTTTAATTGATATCTATCTTATTAATAATTATTTATTAATTTACTTTTTGATCATTATTAGAATATTTTCAATAAAATTATTTATATTGAATTTATATGATATTTAAATATAATGATTATTATAACTAAATATTGAATTCACTATTGAAAAAAATTTTAAAATTATTAAAATTTTAAATATTATAACCTTTGAAAATGTGAAAAAATAAAAAAAAAATATTTTTTTTTGATATTTCATTGTTTAAATAAAACCTATAAACCATTAAATGCCTAAGCATTTAGATCACTAAACTACAAAATCCCTTTACCCTTATATAGATAATACTTTAAATCGGTATACCCTAAATAATAATTAATAAATTTCATTTTTATTTGTTTTCATTATAATTTAAAAAATTCATTTTTATTGTTTAGTTTTTTATTTTTATATATGTATTAATTATAAAATAAATTGAGTTAAAAATATAATTTATAAAAATTATTTTTCATCAAAAAATTCATAAGCTCATTAAAAAGAATAAGAATTTAAAAACAATAATTAATATTTAGTAATATATTTTGCTTTGATTTTGAAGCAGTTAAATATTTGATATTATATTTTAAGTAATATGAATCTTATTCATAATAGATTTTTAATTTATTTTTTGATAATTATTAAAATATCTATGAATAAAATTGTTTATATTGAATTTATATGATATATAATTATTATGATTATTATAAATAAATATTGTATTCACTTATGAAAAAAAATTTAAAAATTATTATATTTTCAAAGGTTATAATCTTAAAAAATAAAAAAAAAATAATAAAAATAATTTTTTTTTATTTATTTTTAAATAAAACCTATAGACCATTAAATGTTTACTTACTTAAATTAGTAAGCTCATAAACCCCGAAAACCATAAATACATAAACATTTTAACATATATATACTACTTAATAGATAATAAATCTCATTTTTATTTCTATTTATTATAATTTTAAATATTCATTTTTACTATTTATAATTTAATTATTTAGAAAAATTTTTTACAAAATAAATTTCGAGTAAGTCAAATATTATTTAAATAATTTATTTTTAATCAAAAAAAATATAAGCTTATAAAAAGAATGAGAAATTTAAAAATTAAATATTATTATTTAGTAATATATTTTAATTTTATTTTGAATCATTTTGTGTTATGTAAATATATTTTAATTAATATTTATATTATTAATAATAGTTTATTAATTTAATTTTTGATCATTATCATAATATCTATCATTAAAATTGTTTATATTGAATTTATATGATATATAATAAGTAGATTAATATAATTATACATAGTATTCACATTTAAAAAAATTTAAAATTATTATATTATCAACGGGTACAACCTTCAAAAATTAAAACAATTAAATTTTTTGTTTTTTAATTCTTTAAATAATAAATATAAATCACTAAAAGACAAAACACTTAAATCACTAAACTCCTAAACCCAAAAACACCTAAATACTTAAACCATTAAACTTGTATATCCTGAATAATAAATAATTAATCTCAATTTTTTTTGTATGCATTATAAATTTAAATAATCATTTTAATTATTTATTAGTTTATTAATATAGAATTATAAATTGCAAATAAATTATGAGTAAGACAAATTAATTTAAATAATTTATTTATAATAACAAAATTATAAAGTTATAAAAAAAGAAAAACATTAAAAAAATTATTATATAGTAATATATTTTACTTTGATTTTGAATAAATTTAGATTTTGCAAATATATTTTAAATAATATCTATCTTATTAATAATAGTTTATTAAATTTTTTGTATCATTATTATAATATCTAGCAATGTAATTATTTATATTGAATTTAAATGACTTATAATTATTAAGATTATTATAACTAAATATTATATTTACATTTGAAAAAAATTTAAAAATTATTATATTTTCAAAGATTAAAACCTTCAAAAATTAAAAAAATAATAAAAATAAATTTTTTGTTATATCATTGTTTAAATAAAACTAATAGACCACTAAATTCCTAAACACTTAAACATCTAAACTCTTAAACACAAAAGCCTCTAAATACTTAAACCTTTTAACTCGTAAACCTTAAATATAATTTAAATAATTTTTTAATATTAATTACAAAATAAATTATGAGTGACACAAATAAAATTTAAATAACTTATATTTCAACAAAAAAAATATAAGCTTATAAAAAGAAGCAAAAACTAAAAAAAATTATTATTTTGTAATAAATTTTACTTGGATTTTGAATATTTTTAGGTTTTGCAATTATATTTTAATTTTTATCTATCATATTAATAATAGAATATTAATTTATTTTTTGATAATTGATATCAAATCTATCAATAAAATTGTTTATATTTGGTTTATATAATATATTGTTATAATGATTATTATTACTAAATATTGTATTCATATTTTTAAAAAATTTTAAAATTATTATATTTTCAAAGGTTATACACTTTGAAAATGTGAAAAAATATCAAAAATAATTTTTTTTGTTATTTCATTGTTTAAATAAAACCTATAAACCACTAAATGCCTAAAAACATAAATCACTAAAGTCATAAACGAAAAACCTTTAAATACTTAAAATATTAAACTGAAATACATTAATAATAATTCAAAAAACACATTTTAATTTTTATTCAGTATAATTTTAAATTTTATTTTAATTATATATCAGTTTTTTTATAGAAATATTAATTACAAAATAAATTATTAGTGAGACAGATCTAATTTAAATTAGACTAGTATAACCAAAATAATAAAGAATAAATCTCAATATTATCTTTTCCATTATAATTTTAAATATTCATTTTAATTATTTATTTGTTTATTTTTATATAAATATTAATTAAAAAAAATTATGAGTTAGACAAATATAATTTATATAAATTAATTTTTATCATAAAAATATATATAAACTTTTTAAAAGAAAAAATAATTTCAAAACAACAAATTATTATATAGTAATATATTTTGATTTCTTCTGAATCATTTTAGGATTTTTTATTATATTTTAATTGATATCTATCTTATTAATAATAGATTATTAATTTATTTTTTGATCAATTTTAGAATATTTATCAATAATATTATTTATAATGAATTTATATGATATATAAATATAATGATAATTATAACTAAATATTGAATTCACATTTGAAAAAAATTTAAAATTATTATATTTTCAAATGTTATAACCTTTGAAAATATCAAAAAATAATAAAAATAAATATTTTGTTATTTTAATTTTTAAATAAAACCTATAACCCACTAAATGTATTCACAGTAAAATCAGTAAACTCCTAAGACCTGTAATGCCTAAATACATAAACCATTAAAACCGTTATATTCTACTTAATAATTAAGAAATCTAATTTTTATTTCAATTTATTATTATTTTAAATATTCATTTTAATTATTTATAAGTTTATTTTTAAATAAATATTTATTACAAAATAAATTATGAGTGCGACAAATATAATTTAAATAATTTATTTTTAATAAAAAAAATATATACGCTTATAAAAGAAGTAAAAATTTAAAAATTAAAATTTATTATCCAGTAATATTTTTTACTTTAATTTTGAATCAATTTGGGTTTTGTAAATATTTTTTAATTAATATTAATCTTATTATTAATAGTTTATTAATTTAATTTTTGATCATTATTATAATATCTATCAATAAAATTGTTTATATTGAATTTATATGATATATAATTATTAAAATTATTATAACTAAATATTGTATTCAATTTTCAAAAAATTTTAAATATTATTATATTTTTAAAGGTTATAACCTATGAAAATTACAAAAAAGTACAAAAATTATTATTATTATTTTATTGTTTAAATAAAACCTATAAACCACTAAATACCTAAAAACATAAATCGCTAAACTCTTAAACGATAAAACTTCTAAATACTTAAACTATTAAATTGGTATACATTAATAATAAATCATAAATCTCATTTTAATTTTTATTAAGTTTAATTTTAAATTTTTATTTTAAATATTTATCAGTTTATTTTTATAGAAATATCAATTAGAAAATAAATTATTAGTGAGACAGATCTATTTTAAATAATTTATTTTTTATCAAAAAAAATATATTTGATTATAAAAAGAGGCAGGATTTTAAAAACAAAAATTTATTATTTTATAATATATTTTATTTTGATTTTGAATAATTTTAGTTTTTGCAATTATATATTAATTCATATCATTCTTATTAATAATAGTTTATTAATTTTTTATTGATCATTATTATAATATCTATAAATAAAATTATTTATATTGAGTTTACATTATATATAATTATTAAGAATATTATAACTAAATATTATATTACCATTTAAAAAAAATTAAAAATTATTATATTTTCAAATGTTATAACCTTCAAAAATTAAAAAAAAATCATAAAATTTAATTTTTTATTTTTTGTTTCATTAAATAAGAACTATAAATCACAAAAGTCCTAAACACTTAAATCACTAAACCCCAAACACCTAAATACTTAAATCATTAAGCTAGTATATCTTGAATAATAAATAATAAATCTCAATTTTATTAGTATTCATTATAAATATAAATATTCATTTTAATTATTTATTAGTTTATTTTTATAGAATTATAAATTAAAAATAAATAATGTGGAAGACAAATATAATTTAAGTAATTTAAATTTAATAACAAAAAATATAAACTTATAAAAAGAAGCAAAACATCAATAAAATTATTATTTAGTATTATATTTTACTTTGATTTTGAATAAATTTACGTTTTGCAAATATATTTTAAAAAATATCTATCTTATAAATAATAGTTTATTAATTATTTTTTGATATTAATATAATATCTATCAATATAATTGTTTTTATTGAATTAACATGATATATAATTTTTAAGATTATCAAAACTAAATATAGTATTCACATATTAAAAAAATTTAAAAATTGTAATATTTTCAAATGTTATAACCTTCAAAAATGAGAAAAATAACAAAAATATTTTTTTTGTTATATCATTGTTTAAATAAAACTTATAAACCATTAAATACTAAATACATAAATCTCTAAACACCTAAATGCCGAAGCCCCTTAATACCTAAACCTTTAAACTCGTAGACCTTAAATATAATTAAAATAACTTATAGAAATATTTATTATAAAATAAATTATGGGTGTCAAATATAATTTAAATAATATATTTTTCATCAAAAAAATATTTAAGCTTATAAAATGATGCAAAAACTAAAAAAAAATTTTTATTTAGTATTAAAATTTACTTTGATTTTGAATCATTTTATGTTTTTTAATTATTTTTTAATTTATATCTATCATATTAATAATAGTTTATTAATTTATTTTTTGATAATTTATATAATATTTATCAATAAAATTATTTATATTTAATTTATATTATATATAGTTATGATAATTATTATTACTAAATATTGTATTCACATTTTTAAAAAAATTTAAAATTATTATATTTTCAAATGTATAATATTTGAAAATTTGAAAAAATATCAAAAATACATTTTTTGTTATTGCATTATTTAAATAAAAGGTATAAACCATTAAATGCCTAAATACTTAAATCAATAACTTCTAAATCTTGAAAACCCTAAATAGATAGATTTTTTAAATAGGTATATCCTAAATATTAAATAATAAATCTCATTTTTATTTTTTTCATTTTAATTTTAAATATTCATTTTAATTTTTTATTTGTTTGTTTTTATATAAATATTAAATACAAAATAAATTATAAGTTATAAAAATATAATTTATATAAATTATTTTTCAACAAAAAAATATAGATAAACTTATTAAAAGAAGAAAAAAATTAAAAGCAAAAAATTATTATATAGTAATATATTTTACTTTGTTTCTGAATCATTTTAGGTTTTCTAATAATATTTTAATTGAAATCTAAATAATTATTAATAGATTATTAATATATTTTTTGATCAGTATTAGAATATTTATCAATAAAAATATTTATATTTAATTTATATGATATAGAAATTTAATAATTATTATAACTAAATATTGTATTCACTTTTGAAAAAAAAATTAAAATTATTATATTTTCAATGATTTTAACCTTTGAACATGTGAAAAAACAAAAAAAAATATTTTTTTTTATTATTTCATTGTTTAAATAAAACCAATAAATCACTAAATGCCTAAACACTTAAATCACTAAACTACAAAATCACGATACCACTATATAGATAATCGTTTAAATGGGTATCCCCTAAATAATAATTAATAAATCTCATTTTTATTTGTTTCCATTTTATTTTAAAAAATTAATTTTGATTGTTTAGTTTTATATATATATATATATTAATTATATAATAAATTATGAGTTAAAAATTATTTATCAATTTATTTTTATAGATATATTAATTACAAAATAAATTATTAGTGAGACGGATCTAATTTAAATTAAACCGGTATCCCTAAATAATAAATAATAAATAATAAATTTCATTTTTTATCATAATTTTAAATATTCATTTTAATTATTTATTTGTTTATTTATATACAAATATTAATTACAAAATGAATTATGAGTTAAATAAATATAATTTATATAAATTATTTTTCATCAAAAAAATATAGATAAACTTATTAAAAGAAAAAAAATTCAAAAAAAAATTATTATATAGTAATATATTTTTCTTTGCATCTGAATCATTTTAAGTTTTGTAATTATATTATAATTAATATCTATCTTATTATTAATGGATTATTACTTTATTTTTTGATCATTATTAGAATATTTATCAATAAAATTGTTTATATTGAATTTATATAATATATAAATATAATGATTAGTATAACTAAATATTGAATTCACATTTAAAAAAAATTTAAATTATTATATTTTCAAAGGTTATAACCTTTGAAAATATCAAAAAATAATAAAAATAAATTTTTTGTTATTTTATTTTTTAAATAAAACCTATAAACCACTCAATGTTAGGTGTGCTCATGGGACGAAACGGGATCGAGAATGCAAATCTCCACTCCCTTCCCACAATTCTGAGATTTTTTTTGAAGATCCAGACCCGTCCCATAGGTTGAAAATATCGAGACGGGACGGGACATAGATTGGGGATTTTGGGTAGGATAAAATGGTTCATGGATGGAAGGGAGTTCAGACATTTTTTTCAATTTATTTTCTTCAAACCGACCAAGTTAGTTCATGTAAAAACCTTTTGTTGTTCCATTTATTATTCCTTATTTATGCATCTTTTAAACTCAAATTAGGCCAAATTTGTTTTGTCAAATCGGCTGAATACCATAAATGAGTTCCATTACCTTGTCAAATGCTTTGATGTGCAGAAAAGGATAGAAATGTTAAATAGAATGGGACCAAGTTGTGTGCTTAATTTGGTTCTTTTTTTTCACAACTTGGCTTTGTTCAGCCGAGTGAAAGATAACCATAATAGCAATACCACATTTTTTAAACATATACTTAAAATATTAAGGAATAACTAAAGATGACCATAAACATTGGTATCAGCAATTATTACTTAAGTAATTTCTAAAATTAGGTAGCTTAATATAACAAAAAAAATATAACTAATAACCACAATGATAATAATCATTTCAAAAGTCCTTTTCGGAACAGAAACGAAAATCCAAACCCAATTAATTATCTCTTCTACAACTCATCCCTTTTCTTCCTCCACTATAGAAGGACAAACAAAGATGAAAATGTGTTAATCCTGTAGACATAAATTTCTAATATGAAAGAGTAATAAAAAAACAAAATATTACCTTATAAAATTTAATACACTAATTCCAAATTTAGTTGGCCAACTATAGTTGGAAGAATATTTGGATCTTGAGACCCCTCTGAAAATTGTAATTGAACCATATTTTTATTAAATTGAATGAATAAAATAAGTAAAAGTTAAATTAAAATTTACAAGATTTGCTAAAATCATCATTTTTCTTGAACACAGTAGAAGAGAAATCATCTTCTTTTGATTCATCTTCATTTAAATATTTATAATCATCCATCATCTCATTTAAAAAATTTATAATCAACACAGTGCTACAAAAAGCACAATATTTGTTGACTGAAGAGAATCCCAATATTTGTTGAATTTATTCCTCACTTTCATACCCATTTCAGACACCATTTTATCTCTACTATTCTCACAAAGCTCAATTTTTTTCAAAATTTGAATAATCTCAGGAAAATAAACACTAGAGGTAGAATATCATGAGCTAGAAAAATTACAAGTTACCTCATAAAAAGTTTTCAAGAAACAAGCAAAAATTTTGGCGTTTGTTCTGTCTCTCTCAGTTGGAATTGAAGAACCTGCCGCAACAATAGGAGGGTTCGTGAAAGGATGATGATTGGATTTACCAGTACTTTGATCAATTGAGATGTGATCATTTTCATTTTATTGTATTTTTCGTTTACCGCTGATTTGTGTCATCTGCATTGCCATTAAATAATTTGATATGTTAAGCATAAATACATATAAATATTTCTAACAAGCAAGTTCTACAAAACTGACTGTAACACATTCAGCCCACTCATTCGGCCCAACAACAACACCACAACCGATACTCAACAAAAGTGACTAAGACACATAATAATAATAATAAATCACTCAATTCTCGTCAGAAAAACAAACCAAAAGGCTGCTGGCATCTGGGACACGGTGGAGGCAACCAGAAGTGTGACGGAAAAGGGCTGGACCTAACCGAAAATGGCTGGAACGGCGTGAGGTGGCCTTGAATGCATCGGAACAGCAATAGGTGCGTCAGAATTGGATGGGCTGCAGTGAAATTGGTGGCATCTTCATGTTATATAAATAAATAAATAAATAAATATAAATAAATAAATAAATAAATATATATATATATATATTCCTGGTTCTAGTATCATTTTTTAAGGATGGGATGGTTCTCGGGATAGATATTGCTTAAGATCCGAAAGCATTCCAAAAGAAAAAATATGTGACAGAACGGGACGGGAAAAGTCAAAGTCAACGGATTTGTCTCAGTCCTGATTCTTTCGGGACAAGACTTCGGGTCGGGTAGCGAATCTCCGAGTCCCGTCAGCAGCCCTACTAAATGCATATAAAGTTAAATCAGTAAACTCCTAAACCCCGTAATGCCTAAAGACATAACTCATTAAACCGCTAAATACTACTTAATAATTAATAAATCTAACTTTTATTGCTATTTATTATACTTTTAAAAATTCATTTTAATTATTTATTAGTTTATTTTTATAGAAATATTTATTATAGATTAAATTATGAGAGCGACATATATATTTTAATTAATTTATTTTTAATCAAAAAAATATATGCTTATAAAATAAGTAAAAATTTAAAAATTAAAAATTATTATCAATTAATATATTTTACTTTAATTTTGAATCAATTTGGGCTTTGTAAATAATTTTTTTTTAATATCAATCTTTTTATTAATAGTTTTTAAATTTAAATTTGATGATTATTATATTATCTATCAATAAAATTATTTATATTGAATTTATATGATATATAATTATTAATATTATTATAACTAAATATTGTATTCACATTTGAAAAATTTTAAATCTTATTATATTTTCAAAGGTTATAACCTATGAAAATGAGAAAAAATTACAATTTTTTTTGTTATATTATTGTTTAAATAAAACCTATAAACCACTAAATGCCTAAAAACATAAATTGCTAAACTCCTAAACGACAAAACCATTAAATACTTAAACTATTAAATAGGTGTACATTAATAAAAAATCAGAAATCTCAATTTAATTTTTATTAAGTATAATTTTAAATTTTTATTTTAATTATTTATCAGTTTATTTTAATAGAAATATTAATTACAAAATAAATTATTAGTAAGACATATCTAATTTAAATAATTTATTTTTCATCAAAAAAAATATAAATCCTTATAAAAAGAGGCAAAATTTTAAAAACAAAAATTTATTATTTAATAATATATTTTATTTTTATTTTGAATCATTTTAGATTTTGCAATTATATTTTAATTTATATCATTCTTATTAATAATAGTATATTAATTTTTTATTGATCATTATTATAATATCTATTAAAAAAATTATTTATATTGAGTTTACATGATATATAATTATTAAGATTATTATTACTGAATATTATATTCACATTTATAAAAAATTAAAAATTATTATAATTTCAAAGGTTATAACAAACAAGAATTAAAAAAAATCAAAAAATTAAATTTTTTAGTTTTTCATTCTTTAAATAAAAACTATAAATCACTAAAGGCTTAAACACATAAATCACTAAACCCCAAAATACCTAAATACTTAAATAATTAAACTAGTATATCCTGAATAATAAATAATAAATCTTTATTTTATTTGTATTCATTATAATTTTAAAAATTCATTTTAATTATTTATTAGTTTATTTTTATAAAATTATAAATTAAAAATAAATTATGTGGAAGACAAATATAATTTAAATAATTTACTTTTAATAATAAAAAATATAAATGTATAAAAAGAAGCAAAACATCAAAGAAAGTATTATATTGTAATATATTTTACTTTGATTTTGAATAAATTTAGGTTTTGCAAATATATTTAAAATAATATCTATCTTATTAAAAATAGTTTATTAATTTATTTTTTATTCATTAATATAATATATTTCAATATAATTGTTTATATTGAATTTACATGATATATAATTTTTATTTTTATCGTAACTAAATATAGTATTCACATATAAAAAAAATTTAAAAATTGTTATATTTTCAAAGTTTATAACCTTCAAAAATTAGAAAAAATAACAAAAATAAATATTTTGTTATATCATTGTTTAAATAAAACTTATAAACCATTAAATGTTTAAATACATAAATATCTAAAATCCTAAACCACGAAGCCCCTAAATACTTAAACATTAAACTCGTAAACCTTAAATATAATTTAAATAATTTAAAGAAATATTAATTACAAAATAAATTATTAGTGATACAAATATAATTTAAATAATATATTTTTCATCAAAAAAACATATAAGCTTATAAAATGATGCAAAAACTAAAAAAATTATTATTTAAAAATAAATTTTACTTTGATTTTGAATCATTTTAGGTTTTTTAATTATATTTTAATTTATATCTATCATATTAATCATAGTTTATTAATTTTTTTTTATAATTGTTATAATATTTATCAATAAAATTATTTATATTTATTTTATATTATATATAGTTATAATAATTATTATTACTAAATATTGTATTCACTTAATTAAAAAATTTTAAAATTATTATATTTTCAAATGTTATGACATTTGAAAATTTTAAAAATTATCAAAAAATAAATTTTTTGTTATTTCATTGTTTGAATAAAACCTATAAACCATTAAATGCATAAATAGTTAAATCAATAACTTCTAAGTCTCGAAAACACTAAATAGATAAGTTTTTTAAACATGTATATCCTAAATAATAAATTATAAATCTCATTTTTATCTTTTTAATTATCATTTTAAATATTCATTTTAATTATTTATTTGTTTATTTTTATATAAATATTAATTACAAAATAAATTATAAGTTATACAAATATAATTTGTATAAATTATTTTTCAACAAAAAAATATAGATAAACTTAATAAAAGAAGAAAAAAATTAAAAACAAAAAATTATTATATAGTAATATATATTACTTTGTTTATGAATCAATTTAGGTTTTGTAATTATATTTTAATTGATATCTAACTTATTAATAATAGATAATTAATTTATTTTTTGATCATTATTAGAATATATATCAATAAAAATATTTATATTTAAATTATATGATATATAAATTTAATAATTATTATAACTAAATATTGTATTCACTTTTGAAAAAAATTTTAAAATTATTATATTTTGAAAATTATAACCTTTGAAAATGTGAAAAAACAAAAATATATATATTTTTTATTATTTCATTATTTAAATAAAACCTATAAATCACTAAATGCCTAAATACTAAAATCACTAAACTACAAAATCCTGATACCCCTATAAAGATAATTTTTTAAACGGGTATACCCTAAATAATAATTAATAAATCTCATTTTTATTTGTTTTCATTATAATTTAAAAAATTTATTTTGATTCTTTAGTTTTTTATTTATATATATATATTAATTATAAAATAAATTATGAGTTAAAAATATAAATTATAAAAATTATTTTTCATCAAAAAATAAATAAGCTTATAAAAGAATAAAAATTTAAAAACCAATAATTATTATCAAATAATATATTTTGCTTTGCTTTTGAATCATTTTAGGTTTTGATATTATATTATAAGTAATATCTTTCTTATTCATAATAAATTTTTAATTTATTTTTTGATAATTATTAGAATATCTATGAATAAAATTGTTTATTTTGAATTTATATGATATAAAATTATTATGATTATTATAAATAAATATTGTATTCACTTTTGAAAAAAATTTAAAAATTATTAAATTTTCAAAGGTTATAATCTTAAAAAATTAGAAAGAATACAAAAAAATATATTTTTTGTTATTTCTTTTTTAAATAATACATATAAACCACTAAATGCTTACTTACTTAAATCTGTACCACATTAAACCTAAAAACCCTAAATACATAAACCTTATAACAACTATATACTACTTAATAAACAATAAAACTCATTTTTATTTCTATTTATTATTATTTTAAATATTCATTTTAATTATTTATATTTTAATTTTTTAGAAAAATTAATTACAAAATAAATTTCGAGTGAGACAGATATTATTTATATAATTTATTTTTAATCATAAAAAAATATTAGCTTATAAAAAGACGGAAAAATTTAAAAATTAAATATTATTATTTAGTAATATATTTTTATTTGATTTTGAATCATTTTGTGTTATGTAAATATATTTTAATTAATATTTATATTATTAATAATAGTTTATTAATGTAATTTTTGATCATTATTATAATATCTATCATTAAAATTATTTATATTGAATTTATATGATTTATAAATAATACCTATATATCACTAAATACCTGAAAACATAAATTGCTAAACTCTTAAACGACAAAACCCCTAAATTATCGGTCCATTAAACTGGTACCATATATAATTGTAGGGAAATTTTGCTTCCACGGTAGTGAAATTGAGATACAAAAACACAGAAACAACAGAAAACAAGCAATATATATATCCCAATTCAGAAGCCATCCATAATAGAATCAAAAAACAAGAAATAAACACAAAAAATAACATGGTTCACTAGTCGCTTAGTACGACTGGCTAAATCCACAATAAAATGCTTTTGTGTTACAGATTAATGCAACATAAATGTCTTAGAGTATGCAGCACATAGAATAGTTGTGATAAATCGCATAGAGAGAAGAGAGAGAAAGATGATGAACAGTTCCACGGGTCCAAAAATAGCCACCCGAAAATAAAATTACAACACATTTTATATTAAAATTTATCTCAGTTCATTTAACCGGAGCGGGTCGAATCATGAGACGGGTCAGGCTCTGCTCCAATTTTGGCCCGCTGTCTGGTTAGCAGGACCTCCATTATTGTGCTACTACAGCATCCCTGGCCTCTTAATATTTCCTTTAATGCACTTACATGAAAATATTAAAAATGAATAAATATTTGGTTATACAAACAGATAATCAAAAAATAAATTACATATATAGCAATAATAAATCTTAAATCTCATTTTAAATTTAGTATTCATTATAATTTTAAATATTCATTTTAAATATTTATTAGCTTATTTTTTATATAAATATTAATTACAAAATAAATAATTAGTCAGACAAATATAATATTAATAATTTACTATTAATAAAAAAATATAATCTTATAAAAAAAGTAAAAATTTAAAAACAAAAAATTATTATTTAGTAATAAATTTTACATTGATTTTGAATCATGTTCGGTTTTATAATTATATTTTAATATATATCTATCATATTAATAATAGCTTATTAATTTATTTTATGATAATTGATATCATATCTATCAATAAAATTATTAATAATTAGTTTATATTATATATAATTATAACTATTATTATTACTAAATATTTTATTCACATTTTAAAAAAATTTTAAAATAATTATATTTTGAAATGTTATAACCTTTGAAAATGTGAAAAAATAACAAAAATAATTTTTTTTGTTATTTCATTGTTTAAATAAATCCTATAAACCACTAAATGCCTAGATACTTAAATCAATAACTTTTAAATTTAGAAAACCCTAAATAGATAATCATTTTAAAATGGTATACCCTAAATAATAAATAATAAATCTAAATATTATTTTTTTATATATAATTTAAAATATTCTTTTTAATTATTTATTCATTTATTTTTTTAAAATTATTAATTACATAATAAATTGCGTTAGACAAATATAATTTATATAATTATTTTTCATCAAAAAAATTTAGATAAACTTTTTAAAAGAAAAAAAATTCAAAACAAAAAATTAATATATAGTATTTGCTTTGCTTCTGAAACATTTTAGGTTTCGTAATTATATTTAAATTGATATCTATCTTATTAATAATAGATTATTAATTTATTCTTTGATCATTATTAGAATATTTATCAATAAAAATATTTATATTGAATTTATATGATATATAAATATAATGATTATTATAACTAAATATTGTATTTTCAAAGGTTATAACATTTGAAAATATGATAAAATAAAAAAAATAAATTTTTTGATATTTTTTTTAAATAACACCTATAAACCACTATATGCATCCACAATTAAATCAGTAAACTCCTAAACCCCGTATTGCCTAAATACATAAACCATTAAACCATTATATAGTACTTAATAATTAATAAATCTAATTTTTAATTATATTTATAATAATTTTAAATATTCATTTTATTAATTATTAGTTTATTTTTATAGAAATATATATTACAAAATAAATTATGAGTGCGAACAATATAATTTAAAAAATATATATGCTTATAAAAGAAGTAAAAATTTTAAAATTAAAAATTGTTATATAAAAATATATTTTACTATAATTTTGAATTAATTTGGGTTTTGTAATTATTTTTTAATTAATATCTATCTTAATATCAATAATTTATAAATTTAATTTTGATCATTATTATAATATATATCAATGAAATTGTTTATTTTGAATTTATATGATATATAATTATTAATATTATTATACCTAAGTATTGTATTCACATTTCAAAAAATTTTAAATATTATTATATTTTCAAAGGTTATAACCTATGAAAATGAAAAAAAAAATTATAGAAAATTTTTTGATATTTTTTTAAAATAAAACGTATAAACCACTAATAGCCTAAAAATATAAATTGCTAAAATCCTAAATGAAAAAACTTCTAAATACTTAATCCATTAAACTGGAATACAGTAATAATAAATGATAAATCTCATTTTAAATTTTATTAAGTATAATTTTAAATTTTTATTTTAAATATTTATCAGTTTATTTTTATAGAAATATTAATTACAAAATAAATTATTAGTCAGAAATATCTAATTTAAATTAAACCGGTATCTCTAAATAATAAATAATAAATCTCATTTTTTTTCATTATAATTTTAAATATTTATATTAATTATTTATTTGTTTATTTTTATAAATATATTAATTACATAATAAATTATGAGTTAGACAAATATAATTTATATAAATTGTTTTTCATCATAAAAATATACATAAACTTTTTAAAAGAAAAAAAAATTCAAAACAAAAAATTATTATATAGTAATATATTTTGCTTTGCTTCTGAATCATTCTAGGTTTTGTAATTATATTTTAATAGATATCTTTCTTATTAATAATAGATTATTAATTTATTTTTTGATCATTATTAGAATATGTATCAATAAAATTGTTTACATTGAATTTTTATGATATATAAATATAATGATTATTATAACTAAAGATTGTATTCACGTTAGAAAAATATTTAAAATTTATTGTATTTTTAGAGGATAAAATCTTTGAAAATTTCAAAAAATAATAAAAATTTTTTTTGTTATTTTATTTTTAAATAAAACATATAAACCACTAAATGAATATAAAGGTAAATCAGTAAACTCCTAAATACATAAACCATTAAACCGCTATATACTAATTAATAATTAATAAATCTAATTTTTATTTTATTTATTATAATTTTAAATATTGATTTTAATTATTTATTAGTTTATTTTTATAAAATATTTATTACAAAATAAATTATGAGTGCGACAAATATAATTTAAATAATTTATTTTTAATCAAAAAAAATATATATACCCTTATAAAAGAAGTAAAAATTTAAAATTAAAAATTATTATAAAATAATATATTATAGTTTAATCTTGAATCGATTTGGGTATTGTAAATTTTATTAATTAATATCTATCTTATTATTAATAGTTTATTAATTTAAATTTTTGATCATTATTATATTCTTTATCAATAAAATTGTTTATATTAAATTTATATGATATATAATTATAAATATTAAAATAACTAAATATATTATTCACATTTCAAAAAAATTTTAATATTAATATATTTTCAAAGGTTATAACCTATGAAAATTAAAAAAAATTACAATTTTTCTTGTTATTTTATTGTTTAAATAAAACCTATAAAACACTAAATGCCTAAAAACATAAATTGCTAAACTCCTAAACGACAAAACCTCTAAATACTTAAACCATTAAACAGGTGAACATTAATAAAAAATCATAAATCTCAATTTAATTTTTATTAAGTATAATTTTAAATTTTTATTTTAATTATTTATTAGTTTATTTTTAAAGAAATATTAATTACAAAATAAATTATTAGTGAGACAGATCTAATATAAATAATTTATTTTTCATCAAAAAAAATATATATCCTTATAAAAAGAGGCCCAATTTTAAAAATAATAATTTATTATTTTGTAATATATTTTATTTTGATTTTGAATCATTTTAGATTTTGTAATTATATTTTAATTTATATCATTCTTATTAATAATAGTTTATTAATTTTTTATTGATTATTATTATAATATGTAGTAATAAAATTATTTATATTGAGTTTACATTATATATAATTATTAAGATTATTATTAGTGAAAATTATATTCACATATTTTAATTTTTCATTCTTTAAATAAAAACTATAAATGACTAAAGGCCAAAACACTTAAATCACTAAACCCCAAAACACCTAAATACTTAAACCATTAAACTAGTATATCCTAAATAATAAATAATAAATCTTTATTTTATTTAAATTATTAATAAAAAATATTAATAATAGTTTATATTTAAATTATTTAAATAATAAATAATAGTTTATATTAATAATAGTTTATCTAAATAATAAATAATAGTTTATTTAAATTATTTAAAAAGTATTTGAAAAATCTAAATTTATTCAAATCAAATTAAAAAATATTACTAAATAATAATTTTTTTAATGTTTTGCTTTTTTTATAAGTTTATATTTTTGTTATTAAAAATAAATTATTTAAATTATATTTGTCTCACTCATAATTTATTTTGTATTTTATAATTCTATAGTTTATTAATAATAGTTTATTAATAAACTATTATTAATAAACTATAGAATTATAAAATACAAAATAAATTATGAGTGAGACAAATATAATTTAAATAATTTATTTTTAATAACAAAAATATAAACTTATAAAAAAAGCAAAACATTAAAAAAATTATTATTTAGTAATATTTTTTAATTTGATTTGAATAAATTTAGATTTTTCAAATACTTTTTAAATAATAACTATTTTATTAATAATAGTTTATTAATTTATTTTTTGATCATAATTATAATATCTAGCAATATAATCATTAATATTGAATTTAAAAAAATTATAATTATGAAGATTATAATAAATAAATATTATATTTACATTTGAAAAAATTTTAAAATTATTATATTTTCAAAGGATATAATCTTGAAAAATTATAAAAAATAATAAATATAATTTTTTTGCTATATAATTATTTAAATAAAACTTATAAACCACTAAATGCCTAATCACTTAAACATCTAAACTTCTAAACACAAAAGCCCCTAAATACTTAAACATTTAAACTCATAAACTTAAATATAATTTTATTAATTTATTAAAATATTAATTACAAAATAAATTGAGTGATACAAATATAATTTAAATAATTTATTTTTCATCAAAAAAATTATAAGCATATAAAAAGAAGCAAAATCTAAAAAATAAAAATTATTATTTAATAATAAACTTTACTTGGATTTTGAATAATTTTAGGTTTTACAATTATATTTTAATATATATCCATCATAATAATAATAACATATTAATTTATTTTTTGATAATTGATGTCATATCTAACAATAAAATTGTTTATATTTAGTTTAAATTATATATGATTATAATGATTATTATTACTAAATATTGTATTCACATTTTTAAAAAATTTTAAATTTATTATATTGTCAAAGGTTATAACCTTTGAAAATGTGAAAAAATATCAAAAATAATTTTTTTGTTATTTCATTATTTAAACAAAACCTATAAACCACTAAATGCCTAACAACATAAATTGCTAAAGTCCTAAACAACAAAACCTCTAAATAATCAAAATATCAAACAGGTATACATTAATAATAATTCATAAATCTCATTTTAATTTTTATTCAGTATAATTTTAAATTTTTATTTTAATTATTTATTAGTTTTTTTTTTTAATTTTTAATTACAAAATAAAGTTTTAGTGTGACACATATAATTTAAATTAAACTGGTATACCCTAAAGAATAAAGAATAAATCTCTTTTTTTTTTCATTATAATTTTAAATAATCATTTTAATTATTTAGTTGTTTATTTTTATATAAATATTAATTAAAAAATAAATTATGAGTTAGACAAATATAATTTATATAAATTATTATTCATCTAAAAAAATATAGATAAACTTATTTAAAGAAAAAAAAATTAAAAACAAAAAATTATTATATAGTAATATAATTTGCTTTGCTTCGGAATCATTATCGGTTTTGTAATTATATTTTAATTGATATCTATCTTATTAATAATAGATTATTAATTTATTTTTTAATCATTATTAGAATTTTTATCAATAATATTATTTATATTGAATTTATATTATATATAAATATAATAATTATTATAACTAAATATTGAATTCACATTTGAAAAAAATTAAAAAATTATTATATTTATAAAGGTTATAACATTTGAAAATATAAAAAAATAATAAAAATAAAAATTATGTTATGTTAATTTTTAAATAAAACCTATAACAACTAAATGCATACGTAGTTAACTCAGTAAACTACTAAAGCCCGTAATGCCTAAATACATAAACCATTAAACTGCTATATACTACTTAATAATTAAGAAATCTAATTTTTATTTCAATTTATTATAATTTTAAATATTTATTTTAATTATTTATTAGTTTATTTTTATATAAATTTTTATTACAAAATAAATTATGAGTGAGACAAATATAATTTAAATAATTTATTTTTAATCAAAAAAAATATATACGATTATAAAAGAAGTAATAATTTAAAAATTAAAAATTATTATCCAATAATAGTTTTTACTTTAATTTTGAATCAATTTGGGTTTTGTAAATATTTTTTAATTAATATCTATCTTATTATTAATAGTTTATTAATATAATTTTTGATCATTATTATAATATCTATCAATAAAATTGTTTATATTGAATTTATATGATATATAATTATTAAAATTATTATAACTAAATATTGTATTCACATTTCAAAAAATTTTAAATATTATTATATTTTCAATGGTTATAACCTATGAAACTGACAAAAAATTAAATTTTTTTTTGTTATTTTATTGTTTAAATAAAACCTATAAACCACTAAATCCCTAAAAACATGAATCGCTAAACACCTATACGATAAAACCTCTAAATACTTAAACTATTAAATTGGTATACATTAATAATAAATCATAAATCTAATTTTAATTTTTATTCAGTATAATTTTAAATTTTTATTTTAATTATTTATCTGTTTATTTTTATAGAAATATTAATTACAAAAGAAATTTTTAGTGAGACAGATATAATTTAAATAATATATATTTCATCAAAAAAATATAAGATTATAAAAATAGGCACAATTTTCAAAGCAAAAATTTATTATTTAGTAAAATATTTTATTTTGATTTTGTATCATTTTAGATTTTGCATTTATATTTGAATTTATATCATGCTTTTTAATAATAGTTTATTTATTATTTATTCATCATTATTATAATATCTATTAATAAAATTATTTATTTTGTGTTTACATTATATATAATTATTAAGATTATTATAACTAAATATTATATTCACATTTAAAAAATTAAAAATTGTTATATTTTCAAAGGTTATAACCTTCAAAAATGAGAAAAAATAAAAAAAAATAAATTTTTTGTTATATCATTGTTTAAATAAAACTTTTAAACCATTAAATACCTAAACACATAAATCTCTAAACTCCTGAACCCCGATGCCCCTAAAAACTTAAACCTTTAAACTCGTAAACCTTAAATATAATTTAAATAATTTATTGAAATATTAATTACAAAATAAATTATGAGTGATAGAAATATAATTTAAATAATTTAATTTTAATCAAAAAAATATATAATCTTATAAAATGAGGCAAAAACTAAAAATAAAAATTATTATTTAGTAATAAATTTACTTTGATTTTTAATCAATTTAGTTTTTGTAATTAAATTTTAATTTATATCTATCATATTAATAATAATTTATTAATTTATTTTTTGATAATTAATATAATATCTATAAATAAAATTGTTTATATTTAGTTTATATTATATATTGTTATAATAATAATTATTACAAAATATTGTATTCATATTTTTAAAAAATTTTAACCTTAATATATTTTCAAAGGTTATAAACTTTGAAAATTTCAAAAAATATCATAAATAATTTATTTGTTATTTCATTCTTTAAATAAAACCTATAAACCACTAATTACCTAAATACTTAAATGAATAACTTTTAAATCTCGAAAACCCTAAATAGATAATTTTTTTAATCAGATATTTTCTAAATAATAAACAATAAATCCATTTTTATTTTTTTCATTATAATTTTAAATATTCATTTTAATTATTTATTTCTTTATTTTTATATAAATATTAATTACAAAATAAATTATGAGTTAGACAATTATAATTTATATAAATTATTTTTCGACAACAAAAATATAGATATACTTATTAAAAGTAAAAAGATTAAAAACAAAAAATTATTATATAATAATATAATTTGCTTTTCTTCTGAATAATTATTGGTTTTGTAATTATATTTTAATTGATATCTATCTTATTAATAATAGATTATTAATTTATTTTTTGATCATTTTTAGAATATTTATCAATAAAATTATTTATATTGAATTTATATGATATATAAATATAATGATTATTATACAAAAAATTGAATTCACTTTTGAAAAAAATTTAAAAATTATTATATTTACAAAGGTTATAAGCTTTGCAAATATTAAAAAATAATAAAAATAAATTTTATGTTATTTTATTTTTTAAATAAAACTTATAAACCACTAAATGCATACACAATTATATCAGTAAACTTCTAAACCCCGTAATGCCTAAATACATAAATCATTAAACAGAAATATACTACTTAATAATTAATTAATTTAATTTTTATTTCAATTTATTATTATTTTAAATATTCATTTTAATTATTTATTAGTTTATTATTATAGAAATTTTTATTACAAAATAAATTATGAGTGCGACACATATAATTTAAATAATTTATTTTTAATCAAAAAATATATATACGCTTTTAAAAGAAGTATTATTAAAAATTAAAAATTATTATCAACTAATATATTTTACTTTAATTTTGAATCAAATTGGGTTTTGTAAATATTTTTTAATTAATATCTATCTTATTATAAATAGTTTATTAATTTAAATTTTGATCATTATTATAATATCTATCAATAAAATTATTTATCTTTATTTTATATGATATAGAATTATTAAAATTATTATAACTAAATATTATATTCAAATTTCAAAAATTTTTAAATATTATTAAATTTTCAAAAAGTTATAACATTTGAAAATGACAAAAAATTACAATTTTTTTGTTATTTTATTGTTTAAATAAAACATATAAATCAATAAATGCCTAAAAACATAAATCACTAAACTCCTAAACAACAAAACCTCAAAATTTTTAAACCATTAAACTGGTATACATTAATAATAAATCATAAATCTCATTTTAATTTTTATTCTGTTTAATTTTAAATTTTTATTTTAATTATTTATCAGTTTATTTTTATAGAAATATTAATTACAAAATAAATTATTAGTGAGACATATATAACTTAAATTAAACCAGGATACCCTAAATAATAAATAATTAATCACATTTTTTTTCTTTATAATTTTTAATATTCATTTTAATTATTAATTTTTTACTTTTATATAAATATTAATTAAAAAATAAATTATTAGTTAGACAAATATAATTTATATGAATTATTTTTAATCAAAAAAATATATATAAATTTTTGAAATAAACAAATTTTCAAAACAAAAAATTATTATATAGTAATATATTTTGCTTTGCTTAGGAATCATTTTATATTTTGTAATTATATTTTAATTGATATCTATTTTATTAATAATAGATTATTAATTTATTTTTTGATCATTATTAGAATATTTATCACTAAAATTGTTTATGTTGAAATATGATATATAAATATATTGATTATTATAACAAAATATTGAATTTATTTTTGAAAAAAATTTAAAAATTATTATATTTTCAACGGTTATAACCTTTGAAAATATCAAAAATAATAAAATTAAATGTTTTGTTATTTTATTTTTTACCAATAAACCACTAAATGCAACCACATTTAAATCAGTAAACACCTATACCCCGTGATACCTAAATACATAAACCATAAAACTACTATATAATACACAATAAAAAATAAATCTAATTTTAATTTATATTTATTATAGTTTATATATTCATTTTAATTATTTGGTAATTTTATTTTATCAGAATATTTTTTATAAAATAAATTATGAGTGCAACAAATATAATTAAAATAATTTATTTTTAATCAAAAAAATATATACGCTTAAAAAAGAAGTAAAAATTTAAAAATTAAAAATTATTATCCAGTAATATACTCTACTTTAATTTTGAATCAATTTGTGTTTTGTAAATATTTTTAATTAATATCTATCTTATTATTAATAGTTTATTAATTTAATTTTTTATCATTATTATAATATCTATTAATAAAATTATTTATATTTAATTTATATCATATATAATTATTAATATTAATATAACTATATATTATATTCACATTTCAAAAAATATTAAATATTATTATATTTTCAAAGATTATAACCGATGAAAATTAGAAAAAATTAAATCTTTTTTTGTTATTTTATTGGTTAAATAAAACCAATAAAGCACTATTATTGAATATAAGTAACTTAATATAATAATTTTTAATTTTTTTTCAAATGTAAATATAATATTTAGTTATAATAACTTAATAATTATAAGATATTTTAATTGAATATAAGTAAATTTATTGTTCGATATTATAAAAATGATAAAATAATAAAATAATAAAATAATAAACTATTATTAATAAGATTGATCGCAATTAAAATATAATTGCAAAACCAATATATAATGATTAAAAATCAATGTAAAATATTTTACTAAATAATAATTTTTTGTTTTTAAATTTTTACTTCTTTATATAAGCTTATTTTTTTTGATTAAAAATAACTTATTAAAAGTATATTTGTTTCACTCAATATTTATTTTGTGATTGATATTTCTCTAAAAAATAAACTAATAAATAATTAAAATGAATATTTAAAATTATAATGAATACAAATTAAAATGAGATTTATGATTTATTATATATGGTATACCGGTTTAATGGTTTGATTATTTAGTGGTTTATAGGTTTTATTGATATAATAAAAATTTAAAATTCTATTTTTGATTTTTTTTTGATTTTCAAAGGTTATAACCTTTAAAAATAAAATAATTTCTAAAATTTTTTGAAATATGAATATCATGTATAATTATATTAATCTTACTAATTATATATAATATAAATTCAATATAAATAATTTTAATGATAAATAAAATAATAATGATCAAAAATTAAATTAATAAACTATTATTAATAATATAAATATTAATTAAAATATTATTACATAACACAAAATGATTCAAAATCAAATCAAAATATATTACTAAATAATAATATTTAATTTTTATAATTTTCCTTCTTTTTATGAGCTTATATTTTTTTTAAAAAAATATATTATTTAAATAATATATGTCTCACTCGAAATTTATTTTGTAATTAATTTTTCTAAAAAATTAAACTATAAATAATTAAAATTAATATTTAAAATTATAATAAATAGAAATAAAAATGAGAATTATTATTTATTAAGTAGTATATAGCTCTTAAAAGTTTTATGTATTTAGGGGTTTCGGGATTTTTGAGCTTACTGATTTAAGTAAGTAAGAATTTAGTGATCTATAGGTTTTATTTAAAAAATGAAATAACAAAAAAATTTTTTTTTTATTTTTTAACATTTTCAAGAGTTATAACCATTGAAAATATAATAATTTTAAAATATTTTTCCAAAGTGAATTCAATAATTAGTTATAATAATCATTATATTTATATATCATATAAATTCAATATAAACTATTTTATTGATAAATATTTCAATAATAATGAAAAAATAAATTAATAATCTATTATTAATAAGATAGATATCAATTATAATATATTCACAAAACCTAAAATGATTCATAAGCAAAGAAAAATATCTTACTATATAATAATTCTTTATTTTGAATATTTTTTTCTTTTAAAAGTTTATCTATATTATTTGATGAAAAATAATTTATATAAATTATATTTGTGTAACTCATAATTTATTTTGTAATTAATATTTATATTAAAATAAACAAATAAATAATTATAATTGAATATTTAAAATTAAAATTGAAAAAAATAATATTTATTCTTTATTATATAGGATATACCGATTTAATTTAAATTAGATGAGTCTCACTAATAATTTATTTTGTAATTAATATTTCTATAAAAATAAACTGATAAATAATTAAAATAAAAATAAAAATTAAAATGAATAATTAAAATAATTTATTTTGTTCCTCTATCAACTCTAGAATGATTGCTAAAGCTCAACCAAAATAATAGGAGCTTTTACTTTATCTCTATTATGTCTCATCATATTTTATGTTTAATCACTGGGCTATCAAAGGTAATTTGACTCATGTACGCTAACAGACAAAACCAAAGTTGTATCCCTATGTGTTGAAATAGCTAGTTGTTGAGGATGCTGTTTATATTGATTATTGTAATTTCTTCTAAAATATATCTCATGCACACACTCAAAGCAATTTTTTTAAAACATAGTTCGCCTCTAAAAAAATAACGACATTGTAGCCTATTAGACAAACTAGCCCGAGGGTGGTTTGAGCAGGGCAAGAAGTATCGGCTCTCTTTCAATCAAGAATCAAAAAATTTATTTTATTGGCATATCTAAGCCTTTTTTTTATATCCTCATGGATATGAAAAGGATCATTTCTTTCTTTTTATATTAAATGAGTTATGTATACAAGCTCACAATACCCAAAAAGGTGTAAATTGGCATGTCCAAGCCTTTTGTTATATCCTCATGGATATGAAGAGTATCATTTCTTTCTTTTTATATTAAATGAGTTATGTATACAATCTCACAATACCCAAAAAGGTGTAAATGAATCATATTCAAATGTATAAAAGGTTTTAATCAATGCTATAAATTTTAGTCATGCATATTGACACTTGAGGTCACAAATCAAAGGAAAAAGCCATAGTGATATTTCCAATCCCAAGAATTTTAGCTATAGAAAGTTATGAAGAGTAGTGATTGAGCTTTAACTATATCTAGGGTCATGACTTTTGCTCTTGAGGAATGTCCAAAGTTACAATTATTCCTAGTGCAATGACTTTGCAATATAAAGATAAAATGCACAAGCTATGGTCATATCCAATACTGTGACCCAGTATTATAGTGATTAAATATGTATTCATGATCATTCATAGAGCCATTACAATATGTTCAACAGAGAGACACAATTTATGGCATATTCTCATCGATATGATTTTGTGTTCTAGAGATAAAATATACAATCATGACCATTGCTAATGCTACAATAATCTAAAGCAAGAAAGAGAATGAATCCATAACTCACCCCTTGAGTCATGACTTTGTGTTACATATACAAAAATATAAATCTGTGACATTGCTAAAAGTTGTGAATTTCAATTTAAATTTAACACTTAGTCATTTGATTATAAAAGTGCAAAACATGAGATTTAGGATTTAGGGTTTATGGGTTGGGGTTATAGTTTATGGTTTAAGGTTTAGGATTTAAAGTTTAGGGTTTATGGTTTTTTTAGTTTTTTTTTTTGGAAAATACACGCTTTATTTATCATTTAGGCACACAACATACAAGAGACTAAAAAGCTGAATAATTTAGGCCAACCCACCAAAACCTATGCACCTTAATGATTATAATCATAAAATACATGAAAAAACATAATGCTTAATAATTCGTAGCGTACAAATAGAACTAAAATCACCTGGCATTCCCGGATATCAGAGTCGACATTGAGTCATTATGCTAACTACGTCCTTTCCATTCAGATTTGTCCAAGCCTTTTGGAGGAACTTGAATGATGCACCATATTAAAACTATGCAAATATATGATTGTGCATGTCTATGACATGCAACATCAAGCATTTGCCTATGTCATTCTTATGCAATGGAATACATGTTAAACTAAATACCTATAAATCCAAAAGTCCATATCTACAACACTTTTTCAATTCAATCTCACCTCTAAAATCCACATTCTTCTGCTCCAATGATCCTCAAAAGAGTATCTCTTGGGTTGGAATGCTTCCTCCTCCAGCTCCAAGAAGTGTCTGTATGTTGTACCGACAAAATATCAAAAAATATGCATGCATCATTGTGCATGTGTGATGAGGTCCATCTCATAGTCTAATTATCTACGCGTACAACCAACATAGAATACAAGTAAAATTACAAAATTCTATAAAGATAGGTTTTCTACTCCCAGGAGTGTTGCTTCACCTAATGTGTATTTACAAAATGCATTAGTGGGCCCCACTTAGAGATCCTCATGGGTCTAGTTGTGCTCATTGCATGCTACATAGAGAACATACATTATTGTGTGTGTGAGTATGTCATGATCCGCCTCTACAAGTACATGGTGCATATAAAGTCCAAAATACAAATAAGACTACAAACATAAACTACAATTTTGAATCTTTCTTTCCCGTGTCGCTGGTATGGACTCCATTACTTACTGGTCCTTTGTGATGCTTCGGATTTTTCCGGCTCTCCAATTAATCATGGATTACCCGCTACTCCTGTTGGGTGATGGTTGGGTGGCCCTCTATGCTACCTGATAGGGCTGGTGGGACCCACTCCGAGCTACTCTTGGGTTTACTCTCGACCACTTTCCTCGGTCTCATCAGTTGCCTCAATAATATCATCCTGGTTTCCTAGTGGGGCGCTCTACAAGCTGGTGGCCCATACTTCTGGCTACTTCGAGGACTTGTTGTCCCCACTAAATGCTACACCAAAATGGACAAAAATATGTACACGTGTGTACAATGGTCCGTCGCTATGTGTGTGTGGTGCAGCAGTATCAGGGTTTAGGAGTTTAGTAATTTAAGTATTTAGGTATCTTGTGGTTTATAGGTTTTATTTAAATAATTAAATAACAAAAAAATTATTTTTATGATATTTTACCATTTTCAAGGTTATAACCATTGAAAATATAATAATAATAATTTTTTTTTTCAAATGTTAATACAATATTTAATTATAATAATCATACAAATTAAATATCATGTAAATTCAAAATAAATAATTTTATTTATCGATATTATAATACTGATCAAATAATAGATTAAGAAACTATAATTAATAAGATAGATATTAATTAAAATATATTTGCAAAACCTAAAATGATTCAAAATCAAAATAAAATATATTACTAAATAATAATTTTTTATTTTTAAATTTTTGATTTTTTTATAAGCTTATAATTTTTTTAATGAAGATAAATTATTTAAATTATATCTGTCTCATTCATAATTTTATTTTGCAATTAATATTTCTATAAAAATAAACTAATAAATAATTAAAATGAATATTAAAATTATAATGAATACAAATAAAAATAATTTTTATTATTAATTATTTAGGGTATACCAGTTTAATAGTTTAAGTATTTAAAAGTTTAGGAGTTTAGTGATTCAAATTTTTAGGCATTTAGTAGTTTATATGTTTTATTTAAATAATGAAATAACAAAAAAATAATTTTTCAAATTTTTTATCAATTTTGAAGGTTATAAACTTTATAAATATAATAATTTTTAAATTTTTTCAAATGTGAATACTATATTTAGTTATAATAAACTTAATAATTATATATCATGTAAATTAAAAATAAACAATTTTATTGATAGTTATTAATAAACTAATTATAAATATAAATATAATAATGATCAAAAAATAAATTAATAAACTATTATTTATTGATAAATATTTTTATATTATTTATAAATACTTAAACCTTTAAAGATGGTTTAAATGTTTAAGTATATAAGGGTTTTGGGGTTTAGGAGTTTAATGATTTAAGTGTTTAGGGATTTAGTAGTTTATAGGTGTTATATAAACAATAAAATTACAAAAAAAATTATTTTTGTGATTATCACATTTTCAAAGATGATAACCTTTAAAAATATAATAATTTATAAATTATTTTCAAATGTAAATATAATATTTAATTATAATAATCTTTATAATTATATATCATGTCAATTCAATATAAACAATTTTATTAATAAATATTCTAATAATGATCAAAAAATAAATTAATAATCTATTATTAATAAGATAGATATCAATTAAAATATAATTACAAAACCTAAAATAATTCAGAAGCAAAGCAAAATATATTACTATATAATAATTTTTTGTTTTTAAAATTTTTTTTCTTTTAAAAAGTGTATCTATAATTTTTTGATGAAAAATAATTTATATAAATTATTTTTGTCTAGCTCAATTTATTTTTTAATTAATATTTATATATAAATAAACAAATAAATAATTAAAATGAATATTTAAAATTATAATGAAAAACCATGAATTTATTATTTATTATTTAAGGATACTGTTTTAATTTAAATTAGATCTGTCTCACAAATAATTTATTTTGTAATTAATATTTCTATAAAAATAAACTGATAAATAATTAAAATAAAAATTTGATATTATACTGAATAAAATTTAAAATGAGATTTATTATTTATTATTAATCTATACAAGTTTAATGGAATAAGTATTTAGAGGTTTTGTCATTTAGGAGTTTAGCAATTTATGTTTTTAGGCTTTTAATGGTTTATAGGTTTTATTTAAAAAATAAAATAACAAAAAATTTTCTATAATTTGTAATCATTTTCATAGGGTATAACCTTTGAAAATATTATAATATATACAATTTTTTGAAATGTGAATATAATATTTAGTTATAATAATATTAATAATTATATATCATATAAATTCAATATAAACAATTTTATTGAAAGATAATATAATAATGAACAAAATTAAATTAATAAACTATTAATAAAAAGATAGATATTAATTAAAAAATATTTACAAAATGCTAATTGATTCAAAATTAATGTAAAATATATTACTGGATAATAATTTTTAATTTTTAAATTTATACTTCTTTTATAAGCGTATATTTTTTTATTAAAAATAAATTAATTAAATTATATTTGTGCACTCATAATTTATTTTGTAATAAATTTTTCTAAAAAATAAACTAATAAATAATTAAAATGAATATTTAAAATTATAATAAATAGAAATAAAAATTATATTTATTAATTATTAAGTAGTAAATAGTAGCTTAATGGTTTATGTATTTAGGCATTAGGTGGTTCAGGAGTTTACTGATTTAACTGTGCATGAATTTAGTGGTTTATAGTTTTTATTTAAGAAACAAATAAAAAAATTATTTTTATTTTTTTTTTGATATTTTCAAAGGTTATAAACTTTGAAAAAATAATAATTTTTAAATTTTTTTGAAAAGTGAATAAATATTTATTTATAATAATCATAATAATTACATATCATATAAATTCAATATAAATAATTTTATTGATAGATATTCTAATAATTATCAAAAAATAAATTAAAAATCTATTATGAATAAGATTGATATTACTTAAAATATAATATCAAAACCTAAAATGATTCAAAAGCAAAGCATAATATATTACTTAATAATAATTATTTGTTTTTAAATTTGTATTCTTTTTATAATCTTATCTATTTTTTGATGAAAAATAATTTTTATAAATTATATTTTTAACTCATACGTTATTGTAAATTAATATGTATATATAAATAAAAAACTAAATAAACAAAATGAATTTTTAAAATTATAATGAAAACAAATAAAAAATGAGATTTATTAATTATTATTTAGGGTATACATGTTTAAACAATTATCTATATAGGGTTATCAGAATTTTGTAGTTTATTGATTTAAGTGTTGAGGCATTTAGAGATTTATAGGTTTTATTTAAACAATAAAATAATAAATAAATATTTTTTTTGTTTTTTCACATGTTTAAAGGTTATAATCTTTGAAAATATAATAATTTAAAAATTTTTTTTAAAAGTGAATACAATATTTAGTAATAATAAATATTAAATTTATATATCATATAAATTAAATATAAATATTTTTATTGATAAATATTTTAATAATGATAAAAAAATAAATTAATAATCTATTATTAATAAGTTAGATATTAATTAAAATATAATTACAAAACCTAAATTGATTCATAAACAAAGTAAAATATATTTTTATATAATAATTTTTGTTTTTAATTTTTTTATTCTTTTAATAAGTTTATCTATATTTTTTTGTTGAATCATAATTTATATAAATTATATTTGTCTAACTTATAATTCATTTAGTAATTAATATTTATATAAAAATAAAAAATATTTAATTAAAATGAATATTTAAAATTATAATGAAAAAAATAAAAATGAGATTTATTATTTATTATTTACGATATACATGTTTAAAAAATTTATCTATTTAGGGTTTTCGAGATTTAGAAGTTATTGATTTAAGTATTTAGGAATTTAATGGTTTATGGCTTTTATTTAAAGAATGATATAACAAAAAATTTATGTTTGATATTTTTTCAAATTTTCAAATTTTCAAATGTCATAACATTTGAAAATATAATAATTATTAAATTTTTTAAAAATGTGAATACAATATTTAGTAATAATAATAATTATCATTATATATAATATAAATTAATTATAGACAATTTTATTGATAATATTATATCAATTATCAAATAATAAATTAATAAACTATTATTAATATGATAGATATAAATTAAAATATAATTAAAAAACCTAAAATGATTCAAAATCAATGTAAAATTTATTACTAAATAATATTTTTTTTAGTTTTTGCATCATTTTATAAGCTTATATATTTTTTTGTTGAAAAATATATTATTTAAATTATATTTGTCACTCATAATTTATTTGGTAATTAATATTTATATAAATTATTTAAATTATATTTAAGGTTTACGATTTTAAAGGATTAAATATTTAGGGGCTTCAGGGTTTAGGAGTTTAGATATTTATGTATTTAGGCATTTAATGGTTTAGATGTTTTATTTAAACAATGATATATCAAAAAGTTATTTTTGTTATTTTTTCTCATTTTGACGGTTATAACCTTTGAAAATATAACAATTTTTAAATATTATATATGTGAATACTATATTTAGTTATGATAATCTTAATAATAATATATCATGTTAATTCAAAATAAATAATTATATTGAATTATTAATGATCAAAAATATATTTACAAATAAAATATATCATGTTAATCCAAAAAATATTGATAGATATTATATTAATGATCAAAAAATAAATTAATAAACTATTATTAATAGGATAGATTTTTTTTAAAAATATATTTGCAAAATGTAAATTGATTCAAAATCAAAGTAAAATATAATACTAAATAATAATTTTTTTGATGTTTTGCTTCTTTTTATAAGTTTATATTTTTTCTTATTAAAAGTAAATTATTTAAATTATATTTGTCTTCCAAATAATTTATTTTTAATTTATAATTCTATAAAAATAAACTAATAAATAATTAAAATGAATTTTTAAAAATATATGAATACAAATAAAATTGGGATTTATTATTTATTATACAAAATATACTAGTTTAATGGTTTAAGTATATTGGTGTTTTGGGGTTTAGTGATTTAAGTGTTTAGGACTTTAGTGATTTATAGTTTTAATTTAAAGAATAAAAAAATAAAAAATTAAATTTTTGATTTTATTTTAATTTTTAAAGGTTACAACCTTTGAAAATATAATAATTTTTAATTTTTTTAAATGTTAATATAATATTTAGTTATAATATTCTTAATAATTATATATAATCTAAACTCAATATAAATAATTTTATTAATAGATATTATAATCATGATCAATAAAAAATTAATAAACTATTATTAATAAGAATGATATAAATTAAAATATTATTGTAAAAACTAAAAAGATTCAAAATCAAAATAAAATATATTACAAAATAATAAATCTTTGTTTTTAAAATTTTGCTTCTTTTTATAAGCATATATATTTTTATTGATAAAAAATAATTTATTTAAAATAGATCCCTCTCACTAATAATTTATTCTGTAATTAATATTTATATAAAAATAAAATGATAAATATTTAAAATAAAAATTTAAAATTATACTAAATAAAATTTAAAATGAGATTTATGATTTATTATTACTGTATACCAATTTAATGGATTAAGTATTTAGAGGTATTTTCATTTATGATTTTAGTGATTTATATTTTTAGGCTTTTAATGGTTTATACGTTTTATTTAAAAAAATAAAATATCAAAAAAAATTTATATAATTTTTTCTCATTTTCATAGGTTATACCTTTTAAAAATATAATAATATTTAAAATTTTTTGAGATGTGAATACAATACTTAGTTATAATAATATTAATAATTATATATCATATAATTCAATATAAACAATTTTATTGATATATATTATAATAATGATCAAAATTAAATTTATAAACTATTGATATTAAAATAGATATTAATTAAAAAATAATTACAAAACCCAAATTGATTCAAAATTATGGTAAAAATAATTACAAAACCCAAATTGATTCAAAATTATAGTAAAATATAATTATGGATGAAAATATTTAATTTTTAAATTTTTACTTCTTTTATAAGCATATATATTTTTAAAATTATATTTTTCGTACTCATAATTTATCTTGTAATAAATATTTCTATAAAAATAAACTAAAAAATAATTAAAATGAATATTTAAAATTATAATAAATAGAATTAAAAAATAGATTTATTAATTATTAAGTAGTATATAGCGGTTTAATGGTTTATGTATTTTTGGTATTATGGGATTTAGGAGTTTACTTATTTAACTGTGCATGCATTTAGTGGTTTATATGTGTTATTTTAAAAAATCTCAACAATTTTATTCTTTTTATTTTATGATATTTTCAAAGGTTATAACCTTTGAAAATATAATAATTTTTAAATTTTTTTCAAAAGTGAATACAATATTTAGTTATAATAATCATTATATTTATATATCATATAAATTCAATATAAATATTTTTATTGATAACTATTCTAATAATGATTAGAGAAATTATTAATTATCTATTATTAATAAGATAGATATCAATTAAAATATAATTACAAAACATAAAATGATTCATAAGCAAAGCAAAATATATTACTATATAATAATTTTTTGTTTTGAAATTTTTATTTATTAAAAAAAGTTTATCTATATTTTTTTTATTAAAAATAATTTACATAAATTATATTTGTCTAACTCATAATTTATTTTTTAATTAATAATTATATAAAAATAAACAAATAAATAATTAAAATGAATATTTTAAATTATAATGAAAAAAATAATATTGAGATTTATTATTTATTATTTAGGGTATACCTGTTTAAAATAATATTGAGATTTGTTATTTTTTCACATTTTCAAAGGTTAACATTTGAAAATATAAATAATTTTACAAATTTTTTAAAATGGGAATAAAATATTTAGTAATAATAATCATTATAATTATATATAATATAAACTAATTATAAATAATTTTATTGATAGATATGATATCAATTATCAAAAAATAAATTAATAAACTATTATTAATATGATAGATATAAATTAAAATATAATTACAAAACCTAAAATGATTCAAAATCAAAGTAAAATTTATTACTAAATAATAATTTTTTATTTTTAAAAGTTTACTTCTTTTTATAAGATTATATTTTTTTTATTAAAAGTAAATTATTAATATTATATTTATCTGACTAATTATTTATTTTGTAATTAATATATATATAAAAAATAAAGTAATAAATATTTAAAATTAATATTTAAAATTATAATGAATACAAATTAAAATGAGATTTAAGATTTATTATTGCTGAATATGTAATTTATTTTTGATAATCTGTTTGTATAAACAAATATTTTTTCTTTTTTAATATTTTCATATAAGTGTAGGAAAGTAAATATTAAGAGCCAAGGGATGCAGTAGTAGCACAATAACGGAGGTCTCGCTGACCAGACAACATGTCGAAATTGGAGCAGAGCCTGACCTATCTCATGATCCGACCCTCTCCGGTTAAATGAACCAAGAGAAATTTTAATATAAAATGTTTGAGAATTTTATTTTTGGGTGGCTGTTTTTGGACCCGTGGAACTGTTTATCGTCTCTCTCTCTTCTCTCTGTGCGATTTATCGCGACTATTTTGTGTGCTGCATACTGTAAGATATTTCTGTTGCTTTAATCTATAATGCAAAAGTATTTTATGTTGGATTTAGCTAGTCGTACTGAGCGACTAGCGAACCGCATTATTTTCGGTTATTATTTCTCATGTTTTGATTCTATCATCGATGGTTGCTAAATTGGGATATATATATTGCTTATTTTCTGTTGTTTCTGTGTTTCTGTATCTCAATCTCATTACCGTGGAAGCACAATTGTCCAACAATTATATATGGTATACATTTTTAATAGATCGATTATTTAGCGGTTTTGTCGTTTTAGAGTTTAGCAATTTTTTTTTATGCATTTAGTGTTATATAGGTTTTATTTATATAATAAAAATAAAATTTATTTTTTTTTGATTTTTTTTGACTTCGAAAGGTTATAACCTTTAAAAATAAAATAATTTTTAAAATCTTTTGAAATGTGAATACCATATATAATTATCTTAATTTTATTAATTATATATCATATAAATTCAATATAATAATTTTAATGATAGATATTATAATAATGATCAAATATTAAATTAATAAACTATTATTAATAATATAAATATTAATTTAAATATATTTACATAACACAAAATGATTCAAAATCAAATAAAAATATATTACTAAATAATAATATTTAATTTTAAAATTTTCCATCTTTTTATAAGCTTATATTTTTTTATGATTAAAAATAAATTATATAAATAATATCTGTCTCACTCGAAATTAATTTTGTAATTAATTTTTCTAAAAAATTAAACTATAAATAATTAAAATGAATATTTAAAATTATAATAAATAGAAATAAAAATGAGATTTATTATTTATTAAGTAGTATACGGTAGTTATAAGGTTTATGTATTTAGGGGTTTCGGGTTTTATGAGCGACTGATTTAAGTACATAAATATTTAATGATCTATAGGTTTTATTTAAAAAAGAAATAACAATAATTTTTTTTTGTATTCTTTCTCATTTTTTAAGATTATAACCTTGGAAAATATAATAATTTTTAAATTTTTTCAAAAGTGAACACAATATTTATTTATAATAATCATAATAATTATATATCATATAAATTCAATATAAACAATTTTATTGATATATATTCTAATAATTATCAAAAAATAAATTAAAAATCTATTATGAATAAGATTGATATTACTTAAAATAAAATATCAAAACCTAAAATGATTCAAAAGCAAAGCAAAATATATTACTTTATAATAATTATTTGTTTTTAAATTTTTATTCTTTTTTATAAGCTTATCTATTTTTGATGAAAAATAATTATAATAAATTATATTTTTATCTCATAATTTATTTTATAATTAATATATATATATATATATATATATATATATATATAAAGTTAACTTAATAATCAAAATGAATTTTTTAAATTATAATGAAAACAAATAAAAATGAGATTTATTAATTATTATTTAGGGTATACCGGTTTAAAGGATTATCTATATAAGAGTATCGAGATTTTGTAGTTTAGTGATTCAAGTGTTTGGCATTTAGTGATTTATAGGTTTTATTTAAACAATGAAATAACAAAAAAAAATATTTTTTTTTATATTTTCACATGTTCAAAGGTTAATCTCTGAATATATAAAAATTTTAAAACTTTTTTCAAATGTGAATACAATATTTAGTTATAATAATTATTAAATTTATATATCATATATATTCAATATAAATGTTTTTATTGATAAATATTCTAATAATGATCAAAAAATAAATTAATAATCTATTATTAATAAGTTAGTTATCAATTAAAATATAATTACAAAACCTAAAATCATTCAGAAACAAAGCAAAATAGAATACTATATAATATTTCTTTGTTTTTAATTTTTTTCATCTTTTATTAAGTTTATCTATATTTTTTGTTGAAATATAATCTATATAAATTATATTATATAATTTATAATATATTTTATAAATAATATTTATATAAAATAAACAAATAAATAATTAAAATGAATATTTAAAATTATAATGAAAAAATAAAAATGAGATTTATTATATATTATTTAGGATATACATGTTTAAAAAATTTATCTATTTAGGGTTTTCGACTTTTAGAAGTTATTGATTTAAGTATTTAGGCATTTAATGGTTTATAGGTTTTATTAAAACAATGAAATAAAAAAAATTATTTTTTATATTTTTTCAAATTTTTAAAGGTTATAACATTTGAATATATAATAATTTTAAAATTTTTTAAAAATGTGAATACAATATTTTAAATTATATATAATATTTTAAAATTAATATTTTAAAATAAATATTATAACTATATATAATATAAACTAATATAAACAATTTTATTGATAAAATTATATCAATTATCAAAAAATAAATTAATAAACATTTATAAATATAATAGATATAAATTAAAATATAATTAAAAAATTTAAAATGATTCAAAATAAAAGTAAGTTTTATTACTAAATAATAATTTTTTTTAAGTTTTTTCATCATTTTATAAGCTTATTTTTTTTTTGTTGAAAAATATATTATTTAAATTATATTTGTCACTCATAATTTATTTTGTAATTAAAATTTCTATAAATTATTTAAATTATATTTAAGGTTTACGAGTTTAAAGGTTTAGGTATTTAGGGGCTTCGGAGTTTAGAAGTTTAGAGATTTATGTATTTAGGTATTTAATAGTTTATATGTTTTATTTAAATAATGATGAAACAAAAAATTTATTTTTGTTACTTTTTATCATTTTTGTAGGTTATAACCTTTGAAAATATAACAATTTTTAAATTTTGTTTATATTTGAATGCTATATTTAGTTATGATAATCTTAATATTTATATATCATGTTAATTCAATATAAATAATTATATTGATAGATATTATATTAATGATCAAAAAATAAATTAATAAACTATTATTAAATAGATATATATTTTTTAAAATATATTTGCAAAACGTAAATTTATTCTAAATCAAAGTAAAATATAATAGTAAATAATAATTTTTTTGATGTTTTGCTTCTTTTTATAAGTTTATATTTTTTTTATTAAAAGAAAATTATTTAAATTATATTTGTCTTCCACATAATTTATTTTTAATATATAATTCTATAAAAATAAACTAATAATTAATTAAAATATATATTTAAAATTATAATGAATAATAATAAATTGAGATTTATTATTTATTATTCAGGATATAATAGTTTAATGGTTTAAGTATTTAGTGTTTTGGGGTTTAGTGATTTAAGTGTTTAGGCCTTTAATGATTTATAGTTTTTATTTAAAGAATAAAAAAATAAAAAATTAAATTTTTTGATTCTTTTTTAATTTTTGAAGGTTATAACATTTGAAAATATAATAATTTTTAATTTTTTTAAATGTTAATATAATATTTAGTTATAATATTCTTAATAATTATATATAATATAAACTCAATATAAATAATTTTATTAATAGATGTTATAATAATGTTCAGTATAAAATTAATAAATTATTATTAATAAGAATTATATAAATTAAAATATAATTGCAAAAATTAAAATGATTTAAAATAAATATATTACAAAATAATAAATTTTTGTTTTTAAAATTTTGCCTCTTTTTATAAGCATATATATTTTTTTTGTTAAAAATAAAATTATTTAAAATAGATCTCTCTCACTAATAATTTATATTTTAATTAATATTTCTATAAAATTAAATGGATAAATAATTAAAATAAAAATTTAAAATTACACTAAATAAAAATTAAAAAGAGATTTATGATTTATTATTAATGTATACCAATTTAATAGTTTAAGTATTTAGAATTTTTGTCGTTTAGGAGTTTAGAGATTTATGTTTTTAGGCATTTAGTGGTTTATAGGTTTTATTTAAATAATAAAATAACAAAAAAAATATTTTAATTTTTAGTCATTTTCATATGTTTTAACCTTTGAAAATATAATAATAATTAAAATTTTTTGAAATGTGAATACAATATTTATTTATAATAATTTTAATAATTATATATCATATAAATTCAATAATTACAATTTTATTGATAGATATTATAATAATGATCAAAAATTAAATTAATAAACTATTTATAATAATATAGATATTAATTAAAGTTATTTACAAAACCCAAATGGATTCAAAATTAAAGTAAAAAATATTACTGGATAATAATTTTAATTTTTAAAATTTTACTTCTTTTATAAGCATATATATTTTGTTTATTAAAATAAATTATTTAAATTATATTTATCGCTATCATAATTTATTTTATAAAAAATATTTATATAAATATAAACTAATAAATAATTAAAATGAATATTTAAAATAAAATAAATAGAAATTAAATAAGATTTATTAATTTTTATGTATTATATAGCTGTTTAATGGTTTATGTATTTAGGTATTACGGGGTTTAAAAGTTTACTGCTTTAATTGCGTATGCATTTAGTGGTTTATAGGTGTTTTAAAAAATAAAATAACTAAAAATTTATTTTTGTTTTTTAGATATTTTCAAAGGTTATAACCTTTGAAAATATAATAATTTTTAATTTTTTTTTCAAAAGTGAATTCAATATTTAGTTATAATAATCATTATATTTATATTTCATATAAATTCAATATAAATAATTTTATTGATAGATATTCTAATAATTATCAAAAAATAAAATAATAATCTATTATTAATATGATAGATATCAATTAAAATATAATTACAAAACCAAAAATGATTCAGAATCAAAGCAAAATATATTACTATATAAATTATATTTGTCTAATTCGTAATTTATTTTGTAATTAATATTTATATAAAATTAAACAAATAAATATAAAAATGAATATTTAAAATTATAATGAAAAAAATGATATTTATTCTTTATTATTTAGTGTATACCGGTTTAATTTAAATTATATCTTTCTTACTAATAATTTATTTTGTAATTAATATTTCTAAAAAAAATGTTAAATAATTTAAATAAAAATTTAAAATTATACTGAATAAAAATTAAAATGAGATCAATGAATTATTATTAAGGTATATTAGTCTAATGGTTTAAGTATTTAGAGGTTTGGTCGTTTAAAAGTTTAGTGATTTATGTTTTTAGGCATTTAGTGGTTTATAGGTTTTATTTAAACATTGAAATAACAAAAAATTATTTTTGATATTTTTTCATATTTTCAAAGGTAATAACATTTGAAAATATAATAATTTTTAAATTTTTTCAAATGTAAATATAATATTAAGTTATAATAATCTTAATAATTATAAGTCATTTAAATTCAATATAAATAATTACATTGCTAGATATTATAATAATGATCAAAAAAAATTTAATAAACCATTATTAATAAGATAAATATTATTTAAAATATATTTTCAAAATCTAAATTTATTCAAAATCAAAGTAAATATATTAATAAATAATAATTTTTTAATGTTTTTCTTTTTTATAAGTTAATTTTTGTTTTTAAAAACAAATTATTTTAATTATATTTGGCTTAATCATAATTTATTTTTAATTTATAATTCTATAATAATAAACTAATAAATAATTAAAATGAATATTTAAAATTATAATGAATACCAATAAAATTGAGATTTATTATTTATTATTCAGTTTATACTGGTTAATGGTTTAAATATTTAGGTGTTTTGTGGTTTAGAAGTTTTTTGATTTAATTGTTTACACCTTTAGTGATTTATAGTTTTGTGATTTAAACAATGAAAAAACAAAAAATTTACTTTTTTTGATTTTTTTTTTATTTTTGTAGGTGTTAACATTTGAAAATATAATAAATTTAATTTTTTTTAAATGTCAATATAATATTTAATTATAATAATCTTAATAATTATATATAATGTAAAAATCAATATAAATAATTTTTTTAATAAATATTATAATAATAATCAATAAATTAATTAATAAACTAGTATTAATAAGAATGATGTAAATTAAAATATAATTATAAAATCTAAAATGATTTAAATCAAAATAAGATATATTAATAAAAAATAATTTTTTATTTTTAAAATTTTGCCTCTTTTTATAAGCATATATATTATTTTTGATGAAAAATAAATTATTAAATTATATCTATTACACTAATAATTTATTTTGTAATTAATATTTCTATAAAAATAAACTTATAATTAATTTAAATGAATATTTAAAATTATAATGAATACTAATAAAAATGAGAATTATGATTTATTATTTTGACTATTCTAATTTAATGTTTTGAGTATTTATGAGCTTCGGGGATTAGGAGTTTAGTCATTTTAGTATTTAGTCATTTAGTGGTTTATAGGGTTTATTTATATAATAAAAATAAAAAGAAAATTTTTTTTAATTTTTTCTGATTTTCAAAGGTTATAATCTACGAAAATAAAATAATATTTAATATTTTTGAAATGTGTATACCATGTATATTTATATTAATCTTACAAATTATATATCATATAAATTATATATAAATCATTTTAATGATAGATATTAATAATGATCAAAAATTAAATTAACAAACTATTTTTAAAAATCTAAATATTAATTAAAATATATTTACATAACAAAAAATGATTCAAAATCAAATCAAAATATATTATTAAATAATAATATTTAATTTTTAAATATTCCTTTCTTTTTTTAAGCTTATATTTTAAATATTCATTTTAATTATTTATGAGTTTATGTTATAGAAATATTTATTAAAAAATAAATTATGAGTGACAAATATAATATAAATAAAATATTTTTCAACAAAAAAAAATATAAGCTTATAAAATGATGCAAAAACTAAAAAAAAATATTATTTAGTAATAAATTTTACATTGATTTTGAATCATTTTAGGTTTTTTAATTATATTTTAATTTATATCTATCATATTAATAATATGATAGATATAAATACACAGTAAAATCAGTAAACTCCTAAGGCCCGTAATGGCCAAATAAATAAACCATTAAACTGCTATATGCTATTTAATAATTTAAAAATCTAATTTTGATTTCAATTTATTATTATTTAAAATATTCTTTTTAATTATTTATAAGTTTATTTTTATAGAATATTTATTACAAAATAAAGTATGAGTGTGACAATATAATTTAATTAATTTATTTTAATAAAAAAAATATAAGCTTATAAAAGAAGTATAAATTTAATAATTAAAAATTATTATCAAGTAATATATTTTACTTTAATTTTGAATCAATTTGTGTTTGTAAATATTTTTTAATTAATATATATCTTAATATTAATAGTTTATAAATTAATTTTTGATCATTATTATAATATCTATCAATAAAATTATTTTTATTAAATTTATATAATATATAATTATTAATATTATTATAACAAAATATTGTATTAAAATTTCAAAAAATTTTAAAATATTATTATATTGTCAAATGTTATAACTTATGAAAATGATAAAAAATTATAGAAATTTTTTTTGTTATTTTATTTTTTTAAAAAAATACCTATAGACCACTAAAAGCCTTAAGACATAAATTGCTAAACTCCTAATGACAAAACCCTAAATACTTAAACATTAACTGGTATACATTAATAATAATCATAAATCTCATTTAAATTTTTATTTAGTATAATTTTAATATTTAATTTAATTAATTATCAATTTATTTTATAGAAATATTAATTACAAAATATATTATTAGTGACACAGATCTAATTTAAATTAAATCGTTATCCCTAAATAATAAATAATAAATCTTATTTTTTTCATTATAATTTTAATATTCATTTTAATTATTATTTGTTTATTTATATATAAATATTAATTACAAAATAAATTGAGTTAGACAAATATAATTATATAAATTATTTTTCATCAAAAATTTATTGATAAATATTTTTAAAAAGAAAAAAAAAATTGCAAAAGAAAAAATTATTATAAAGTAATATATTTTGCTTTGCTTCTGAATCATTTTAGGTTTTGTAAATATATTTTAATTGATATGTATCTATTAATAATAGATTATTAAGTTATTTTTTCACATTATTAGAATATTTATCAATTAAAATATTTATATTGAATTTATATGATTATATAAATATAATGATTATTATAACTAAATATTGTAATCACTTTTGAAAAAATTTTAAAATTATTATATTTTCGAAGGTTATAACCTTTGAAAATAATAAAAAATCAAAAATAGAATTTTAAATTTTTATTATATAAATAAAACCTATAAATCACTAAATAATTAAACCATTAAACCTGTATACCATATATAATAAATTATAAATCTCATTTTAATTTGTATTCATTATAATTTTAAATATTCATTTTAATTATTTATTAGTTTATTTTTTATAGAAATATGAATCACAAAATAAATAATGAGTGAGACAAATATAATTTAATTATATATTTTTAATCAAAAAATGAGCTTATATAAAGAAGTACAAATTAAAAATAAAAAATATTATTTAGTAATATATTTTACTTTGATTTTGAATCATTATATATAGGTTTTGCATTTATATTTTAATTGCGATCAATCTTATTAATAATAGTTTATTAATTTATTATTGATCATTATTATAATATCGAACAATAAAATTACTTATATTCAATTAATATGTCTTATAATTATTAAGTTATTATAACTAAATATTAATTTATAATTTAAAAAAATTTAAAAATTATTTTATTTTCAAAGGTTATAACCTTCAAAAATGATAAAAAATCACAAAAATAATTTTTTATTATTTTATTATTTAAATAAAACTTATAAACCACTAAATGACTAAACATTTAATCTCTAGACTCCTAAACCCCAAAACCCCCTAAATACTTAAACCATTAAACCTTTATAACCAAAATAATAAATAATAAATCTCATTTTTATTTGTATTCATTATAATTTTAAATATTCATTTTAATTATTTTTAGTTTATTTGTATAGAAATATTAATCACAAAATAAATAATGAGTGAGACAGATATAATTTAAATAAATTATTTTTTTATGAAAAAAATAAGCTTATAAAAAAACAAAATTTCAAAAATTTAAAATTTTATTTAATAATATAATTTACTTTGATTTTGAATTATTTTAGGTTCTGCAAATTTTAATTAATATCTCTCTTATAAATAATTGTTTATTAATTTATTTTTTGATCATTATTGTAATATATATTAATACATTTTTTTAAATTGAATCTATAACAAATATAAATATTAAGATTATTATAACTAAGTATTGTATATTATTGATTAAATAAAACCTATAAACATGAAAATGTGCAAACATATAAATCAATAAACTTCTTAACCCCAAACAACAAAAACTTAAACAATTAAATAGTTATAGCCTAAATAATAAATAATAAATCTCATTTTTATTAGTGTTCATTATAATTTTAAATATACATTTTAATTATTTTTTAGTTTAATTTTATAGAAATATAAATTAAAAAATAAATTATTAGTGAGACAAATATAATTTTAATAATTTATTTTTCATCAAAAAATATATAGGCTTATAAATGGAAAGAAAAATTTAAAAATTTAAAATTAATATTTATTAAAATATTTCACTTTGATTTTGAGTCATTTTAGGTTTTGCAAATATATTTTAAACAATATTTATCTTATTAATTAATGGTTATTACTATTTTATGAACATTATTATAATAAATATCAAAAAAATAGTTTATATTAAATTTATATGATATATAATTATTATGATTATTATAACTTAATATTTTTATCACTTTTCAAAAAAAGTTTAAAAATTTTTATATTTTCAAAGGTTATAACCTTCAAAAATGATAAAAAATAACAAATAAATTTTTTGTTATTTTATTTTTTATATAAAACCTATAAACTACTAAATGACTAGATACTAAAATGACTAAACTCCTAAACCCCGAAGCCCATAAATACTTAAAATATTAAATTAGTATAGTCTAGATAATAAATCATAAATCTCAGTTTTATTAGTATTTATTATAATTTTAAATATTCATTTTAATTATTTATCAGTTTTTTTTATAGAAATATTAATTACAAAATAAATTATTAGTGCGACATATATAATTTAAATAAATTATTTTTCATCAAAAAAATTTTCATAAAAAGAGGACAATTTTAAAAATAAAAAATTATTTTTTAGTAATATATCTTATTTTGATTTTGAATCATTTTAGATTTTACAATTATATTTTAATTTATATCATTCTTATAAATACAAGTTTATTAATTTATTTATTGATCATTATTATAATATCTATCAATAAAATTATTTATATTGAGTTTACATTATATATATTATTAGATTATTATAACTAAATATTATATTTACATTTAAAAAAAATTAAAATTATTATATTTTCAAAGGTTACAACCTTCTAAAATAAAAGAAAATCAAAAAATTAAATTATTTGTTTTTTCATTCTTTAAAAAAAACTATAAATCACTAAAGGTCTAAACATTTAAATCACTAATATCCTAAATAACAAAACACCTAAATACTTAAAACCATTAAACCGGTATATCCTGAATAATAAATAATAATCTCAATTTTATTTTATTCATTATAATTTTAAATATTCATTTTATTTAGTAGTTATTTATTATAGAATTATAAATTACAAAATAAATTATGGGTAAAACAAATATAATTTAAATAATTTATTTTAAATAACAAAAATATAAAATTATAAAAATAGCAAAATATTAAAAAAATTATCATTTAGTAATATATTTTTCTTTGATTTGAATAAATTTAGATTTTGCAAATACTTTTTAAATAATAACTAATTTAATAAAAATAGTTTATTATTTATATTTTGATAATAATTATAATATCTAGCAATATAATTATTATATTGAATTTAAATGAATTATAATTATGATGATTATTATAAATAAATATTATATTTACATTTGAAAAAAAATTTAAAAATTATTATATTTTTAAAGGTTATAACCTTCAAAAATGATAAAAAATCACAAAAATAATTTTTTAATTTATTATTTAAATAAAACTTATAAACCACTAAATGCATAACACTTAAACATCTAAACTCCTAAACACAAAGCCCTAAATACTTAAACATTTAAACTCATAAACCGTAAATATAATTTAAATAATTTATTAAAATATTAATTACAAAATAAATATAGAGTGATACAAATATTATTTAAATAATTTATTTTCATTAAATATATATATGCTTATAAAAAGAAAAAAAACTAAAAACAAAAATTATTATTTTGTAATAAATTTTACTTTGATTTTGAATAATTTTAAGTTTTGCAATTATATTTTAATTTATATCCATCATAATAATAAAAACTTAATAATTATTTTTAATAATTGATATCATATCTATGAATAAATTTGTTTATAATGTATTCACATTTTTAAAAAATTTTAAAATTATTATTTTGTCGAAGGTACCACCATTGAAAATGTGAAAAATATCAAAAATAATTTTTTTTGTTATTTTTTATTTAAACAAAACTTATAAACCACTAAATTCCTAAAAATATAAATCGCTCAAGTCCTAAACGACAAAACTTTAAATACTTAAAATATTAAACTGGTATATATTAATAATAATCATAAATCTCATTTTAATTTTTATTCATTATAATTTTAAATTTTTATTTTAATTATTTATCAGTTTATTTTGATTGAAATATTAATTACAAAATAAATTATTAGTGAGAATGTTATAATTTAAATTAGACTGGTATACCCTAAATAATAAGAATAAAAATCATTTTTTTTCATTATAATTTTAAATATTTATTTTAATTATTTATTTGTTATTTTTATATAAATATTAATTATAAAATAAATTATGAGTTACACAAATATATTTATATAAATTATTTTTCATCAAAAAAAATATAGATAAACTTATTAAAGAAAAAAAATAAAAACAAAAATTATTATATAGTAAAATAATTTGCTTTCCTTCTGAATCATTATAGGTTTTGTAATTATATTTTAATTGATATCTATCTTATAATAATAGATTATTAATTTATTTTTGATCATTATTAGAATATTTATCAATAATATTGTTTATATGAATTTATATGATATATAATATATAATTATTATAACTAATATTGAATTCGCATTTGAAAAAAATTTAAAAATTATTATATTTTCAAAGGTTATAACCTTTGAAAATATAAAAAAATAATAAAAATAAATATTTTGTTATTTTAAGTTTTAAATAATATTTATTTGCAAAACCAAATTGATTCAAAATCAAAGTCAAATATATTAATAAGATAGATATTAAATAAAACAATTATTAAAATGATAAAATATACCGTTTAAAAGATTATTATTTAGGAGTTTTGAGATTTAAGAATTTAGTGATTTAAGTATTTAGACATTTAGTAGTTTTAGGTTTTATTTAAAAAATAAAATAACAAAAAATTTTATTGTATTTGTTCTTATATTTGAAGGATATAACCTTTGGAACTATAACAATTTTTAATTTTTTGAAATGTGAATACTATATTTAGTTATGATAATCTTAATAATTATAAATCATGTAAATTCAATATAAACAATTATATTGATATATATTTAATATGATCATACAAAAGATTAATAAACAATTATTAATAAGATAAATATTGTTTAAAATATATTTACAAAACCTAAAATTATTCAAAATCAAAGTGAAATAATTTACTAATTATTATTTTAAATTTATATTTTTTTATCCATTTATAAGCTTATATATTTTTGATGAAAATAAATTATTTAAATTATATTTGTCTCACTATTAATTTATTTTTTAATTTATATTTATATAAAAATAAACTAATAAATAATTAAAATGTATATATGAAATTATAATGAATACTAATAAAAATGAGATTTTGATTTTTTATTTCGGGTATACTTATTTAATGGTTTAAGTTTATGGTGGTTTTGGGTTTAATGACTTTATTGAATTATATGTTTACACATTTATTATTTATAGGTTTTATTTAATCAATGAAATAACAAAAAAGTTTATTTTTATGAATTTTCGTGATTTTCAAAGGTTATAACCTTGAAAATATAATAATTTTTTAATAGTTCTAAATATATGAATACAATACTTAGTTATAATTATCTAATAATTATATTTGATGTAAATTTAATATAAAAAATTTATTAATATAATATTTTGATGATCAAAATATAAATTAATAAACTATTATTAATAAGATAGATATTAATTAAAATATATTTGCAGAACCCAAAATAATTCAAAATCAAAGTAAATTATATTACTAAATAAAATTTAAATTTTTGAAATTTTGTTTATTTTTATAAGCTTATTATTTTTTTTTCATAAAAAATAATATATTTAAATTATATATGTCTCACTCATTATTTATTTTTGTAATTAATATTTCTATACAAATAAACTAAAAAATAATTAAAATGAATATTTAGAATTATAATGAATACAAATAAAAATGAGAATTATTATTTATTATTTAGGTTATATAGTTTAATGGTTTAAGTATTTAGGGGGTTTTGGGGTTTAGGAGTCTAGAGATTAAAATGTTTAGGACTTTAGTGGTTTATAAGTTTTATTAATATTAAAATAATAAAAAAAATTAATTTTGTGATTTTTATAATTTTAGAAGGTTATAACCTTGGAAAATATAATAATTTTTAAATTTTTTTCAAATGCAAAATATATATTTAGTTATAATAACTTAATAATTATAAGACATTTAAATTCAATATAAGTAATTTTATTGTTTGATATTATAAATTGATCAAATAATAAATTAATAACTATTCTTAATAAGATTGATAGCAATTAAATATAATTGCAAACCTATACATAATGATTCATAATTATGTAAAATATTACTAAATAATAATTATTTGTTTTTAAATTTTCTTCTTTTATATGCTTATATATTTTTTTGATTATAATAATTTATTAAATTATAGTTGTCTCGCTCATTATTTTTTGTGATTCAAATTTTTAATAAAATAAACTAATAAATAATTAAAATGAATATTTAAAATTGTAATGAATACAAATTAAATTGAGATTTATGTTTTATTATATGTGGTATACGAGTTTAATGGTTTGATTATTTAGGAGTTTTGTCGTTTAAGAGTTTATCAATTTATGTTTTTAAGCATTTAGTGGTTTATAGGTAATTTATATAATAAAATTAAATTTTTTTTTTTTGATTTTTTCTGATTTTCAAAGGTTATAAACTTTTAAATAAAATAATTTTAAATTTTTTGAAATGTGAATACTATGTATAATTATATTATTTTACTAAGTATATATCAATAAATTCAATATAAATAATTTAAATGATAGATAATATAATAGATCAAAATTAAATTAATAAACTTTTATTAATAATATAATATTAATTAAAATATATTTACATAACACAAAATCATTCAAATCAAATCAAATATATTACTAAATAATATATATTAATTTTAAATTTGTCTTTCTTTGATAAGCTTATATTTTTTTTTGATTAAAAATAAATTATTTAAATAATATTTGTCTTACTTGAAATTTATTTTGTGATTAAATTTTCTAAATAATTAAACTATAAATAATTAAAATTATAAATAAAAAAATAAAAATTAGATTTATTATTTATAATAGTATATAGATGTTAAATGTTATGTATTAGGGGTTTTGGGGTTTATTAGCTTACTAATTTAAGTAAGTAAGCATTTAATGGTTTATAGGTTTTATTTAAAAAATTAAATAACTAAAATTTATTTTTATTATTTTTTTCTCATTTTTTAAGATTATAACCTTTGAAAATATAATAATTTTTAAATTTTTTTCAAAAGTGAATACAATATTTTTTTTAAATTTTTTTTCAAAAGTGAATACAATTTATTTATAATACTCATAATATTTATATATCAATAGATTCAATATAAACAATTATATTGATAAATATTCTAATAATTATCAAAAAATAAATCAAAAATCTATTATGAATAAGATTGATATTACTTAAAATATAATATCAAACCCTAAAATGATACAAATTCAAATCAAAATATATTACTAAATAATAATTATTTTGTTTTTAAATTTTTATTCTTTTTATAAGCTTATCAATTTATTGATGAAAAATAATTTTTATAAATTATATTTTTAACTAATAATTTTTTTATAATTAACAACAAATATAATAATAAAAAACAAAACAATAAAATGAATTTTTAAAATTATAATGAAAACAAATAAAAATGAAATTTATTAATTATTATTTAGCGTATATCGATTTAAAATATTATCTTTAAAGAGGTATCGGAATTTTGTAGTTTATGATTTAAATACGTATGCATTTAGTGATGTATAGGTTATATTTAAACAATAGAATAACAAAACTTTTTTTTTTATTTTTTCACATTTTCAAAGTTTATAACCTTTCAAATATAATAATTTTAACATTTTTTCAAAAGTGAATACAGTATTTAGTTATAATAATCATTTTATTTATATATCATTAAATTCAATATAATCATTTTATTGATAATATTCTAATAATGATGAAAAATAACTTAAATATCTATTATTAATAAGATAGATATCAATTAAAATATAATTACAAAACATAAAATGATTTAGAAGCAAAGCAAATATATTACTATACAATAATTTTTTATTTTGAAATTTTTTTTTCTTTAAAAAAGTTTATCTATAATTTTTTGATGAAAAATAATTTAGATCCATTATATTTGTGTACCTCATAAATTATTTTGTAATTAATATTTATATATAATAAACAAATAAATAATTAAATGAATATTTAAAATTATAATGAAAAAATATTGAGATTTATTATTTATTATTTAGGGATACCAGGTTAATTTAAATTAGATCTATCTCACTAATAATTATTTTGTAATTAATATTTCTATAAAAATAAACTGATAAATAATTAAAATAAAATTTAAAATTATACTGAATAAAAATTAAAATGAGATTTATTATTTTATTAATGTATACCCGTTTAATGGTTTAAGTATTTAAAGGTTGTGTCGTTTAAGAGTTTAACAATTTATGTTTTAGGCTTTTAGTGGGTTTATAGGTTTTATTTAAAAAATAAAATAACAAAGAATATATTTTTTTTTTTTGATATTTTCAAATTTTAAAACCTTTCAAATATACTAATTTTTAAATTTTATTAAAATGAATAGAATCTTTAGTTATAATAATCATTATATTTATATATCAAATAAATTCATATAAACAATTTTATTATAATTATCTAATAATGGTCCAAAAATAATTAATAATCTATATTAATAAGATAGATATCAATTATATATAATTACAGAACCTAAAATGATTAAGAAGCAAAGCAAATTATATTACTATATAATAAATTTTTGCTTAAAAGTTTTTTTTTTTTAAAAAGTTTATCTATAATTTTTTGATGAAAAAACAATTTTATATAAATTATTTTTGTCTAACTCAATTTATTTATAATTAATATTTATATATAATTAACAAATTAATAATTAAAATGAATAATTAAAATTATAATAAAAAAAATGAGATTTATTATCTATTATTTTATTCAGGGATACTGATTTAATTTAAATTAGATTTGTCTCAATAATAATTTATTTTGTATTAATATTTCTATAAAATAAAAATTTAAAATTATACTCATAAAAATTAAAATGAGGTTTATGATTATTATTAATCTATACCATTTAATGGAATAAGTATTTAGAGGTTTTGTCATTTAGAAGTTTTATATATTTATGTTTTTAGGCTTTTATGGTTTAGAGGTTTTATTTAAAAATAAAATAACAATAAATAAATATTTTATTATTTTTTAATATTTTAAAATGTTATAACCTATCAAAATATATAATTTTTAACTTTTTTTAAAGTTAATAGAATCTTTATTTATAATAATCATTATATTTATATATCATATCAAATCAATATAAACAATTTTAATTGATAAATATTCTAATATGATCAAAAATAAATTAATAATCTATTATTAATAGATATTTCATTAAAAAAAAGATAGATATCAATTAAATATAATAAAAACCTAAAATGATTCATAATCACGCAAAATATATTACTATATAATAATTTTTTTGTTTAGAAATTCTTTTTTTCTAAAATGTTTATTTATAATTTTTTGATGAAAAATATCTATATAAATTATATTGTCTAGCTTAATTTATTTTGTAATTACTATTAATATAAATAACAAATAAATAATTAAAATGAATATTAAAAATTAATAATGAAAAAAAATAAGATTTATTTTTATTATTTAGGGATGCCAGTTTAATTTAAAATAGATCTGTCTCACTAATAGTTATTTTGTAATTAATATTTATAAAAAATAAACTGATAAATAATTTAAATAACATTTAAAATTATTCTGAATAAAAATTAAAAGAGATTTATGAATTATTATTAATGTATACCAATTTAATATTTTATGTATTTAGAGGTTTTTTCATTTATGACTTTTATGATTTATGTTTTTGGCCTTTAGTGTTTATAGGTTTTATTTAAACAATGAAATAACAAAAAAATTACTTTCGATATTTTTTTCACCTTTTCAAAGGTTATGACCTTTGAAAATATAATAATTTTAAAATTTTTAAAATGTGAATACAATATTTAGTAATAATAAATCATTATAATTATATATATATACTAAATATAAACAATTTTATTGACAGATATGATATCAATATCAAAAAATAAATTAATATGCTATTATTAATATGATAGATGTAAATTAAAATATACTTGCAAAACCTAAAATTTCAAAATCCAAGTAAAATATATTTCTAAATAAATGTTTTTTTAGTTTTTTGCTTCTTTTTATAAGCTTATATTTTTTTTGATTAAAATAAATTATTTAAATTATATTTGTATCACTCATAATTTATTTTGTAATTAATATTTCAATAAATTATTTAAATTATATTTAAGGTTTACGAGTTTAAAGGTTTTAAGTATTTACGGGCTTTTTGTGTTTAAGAGTTTGAGTTTAAGTGTTTGGGCATTTAGTGGTTTATAAGTTTTTTTTAAACAAGATATAACAAGAAAATTATTTTTATTATTATTTTTAATTTTTTGAAGATTAAACCTTTGAAATATAATAATTTTTAATTCTTTTCAAATGTAAATATAATATGTAGTTATAAGAATCTTTATAATTATAAGTCATTTAAAATCAAAATAATATTATATATACTAGATATTATAATAATATCAAAAATATTTTTAATAAACTATTATTAATAAATAGATATTTTTAAAATATATTTTCAAATCTATGTTTATTCAAAATTAATGTAAAATATATTACTTAATATATTTTTTATGTTTTGCTTTTTAATACTTTATATTTTTGTTATCATAATAAATTATTTAAATTAATTTGTCTACTCATAATTTATTTTGTAATTTTTAATTCTATAATAATCCCTAAAAAATAATTAAAATAATTATTTAAAATTATAATGAATTCAAATAAAAT
>JAREIK010014224.1:0-34991 GCA_029783825.1 Sapria himalayana
TTTAAATTAGATCTGTCTCTCTAATAATTTCTTTTGTAATTAATATTTCTATAAAAATAAACAGATAAATAATTAAAATAAAAATTTAAAATTTTACTGAATAAACATTAAAATGAGATTTATGAATTATTATTAATGTTTACCAGTTTAATGGTTTATGTATTTAGAGGTTTTGTCATTTAGTATTTTATAGATTTATGTTTTTAGGCATTTAGTGGTTTATAGGCCTTATTTAAACAATGAAATAACAAAAGAAATATTTTTGATATTTTTTCACATTTTCAAAGTTTGAAAATATAATAATTTTAAATTTTTGTAAGAATGTGAATACAATATTTAGTAATAATAATCATTATAATTATATAGAATAGAAACTAAATATAAACAATTTTATTGAGAGATATGATATCAATTATCAAAAAATAAATTAATGTGCTATTATTATTATGATTGATATAAATTAAAATATAATTAAAAAACTTAAAATGATTCAAAAACAATGTAAAATTTATTACTAGATAATAATTTTTGTTTTTTAGTTTTTGCTTCTTTTTATAAGCTTATATATTTTTTTGATGAAAAATAAATTATTTAAATTATATTTGTATCACTTATAATTTATTTTGTAATTAATATTTCAATATATTATTTAAATTATATTGAAGGTTTAAGAGTTTAAAGGTTTATGTATTTAGGGGCTTTTGTGTTTAAGAGTTTAGAGGTTTAAGTGTTTAGGCATTTAATGGTCTATAAGTTTTATTTAAACAATGATATAACAAAAAATTTATTTATATTATTTTTTTAATTTTTGAAGGTTATAACCTTTGAAAATATAATAATTTTTAAATTTTTTCATATTTAAATATAATATTTAGTTATAATAATCTAAATAATTATAAGTCATTTAAATTCAATATAAATAATTACATTACTAGATATTATAATAATGATCTAAAAAAATTTAATAAACTTTTATTAATAAGATAGATATTATTTAAAATATATTTGCAAAATCTAAATTTATTCAAAATCAAAGTAATAAAAATTACTTAATAATAATTTTTTTAATGTTTTGCTTTTTTATAACTTTATATTTTTGTTATTATAAATAAATTATTTAAATTAATTTGTTTTAATCATAAATTATTTTGTAATTTATAATTCTATAATATTAAACTAATAAATAATTAAAATAATTATTTAAAATTATAATGAATACAAATAAAAATGAGATTTATTAATTATTATTCCGGATATACTGGTATAATGGTTAAAGTATTTAGGTGTTTTTTGGTTTAGCAGTTTAGTGATTTAATTGTTTAGACGTTTAGTGATTTATAATTATTATCTAACGAAATAAAAAACAAAAAATTTAATTTATTGAATTTTTTAAATTTTTGAAGGTTGTAACCATTGAAAATATAATAATTTTAGATTTTTTTAAATGTGAATATAATATTTAGTTATAATAATCTTAATAATTATATATAATGTAAACTAAATATAAATAATTTTATTAATAGATATTATAATAATGATCAATAAATAAATTAATAACTAGTATTAATAAGAATGATATAAATTAAAATACAATTGTAGAATCTAAAATGATTCAAAATTAAAATAAGAAATATTACTAAATAATAATTTCTTATTTTAAAAATTTTCCCTCATTTTATTAGCATATATATTTTTTGATGTAAAATAAATTATTTAAATTATATCTGTCTCACTAATAATTTACTTTGTAATTAATATTTCTATAAAAATAAATTGATAAATAATTAAAATGAATATTTAAAATTATAATGAATACTAATAAAAAGAGATTTATTATTTATTATTTCGGGTATGCCTATTTAATGGTTTAAGTTTATTCTGGTTTTGGGGTTAACTGGTTTATTGATTTATATGTTTGCACATTTAGGTGTTTATAGGTTTTATTTAATCAATGAAATAACAAAAAATTTATTTTTATGAATTTTCGTGATTTTCAAAGGTTATCAAGTTTGAAAATATAATAATTTTTTAATCTTTCTAAAATATGAATGTAATACTTAGTTATAATAATCTTAAAAATTATATTTGATTTAAATTTAATATAAAAAATTTTATTAATATATATTATTATAATGATCGAAAAATAAATTAATAAACTATTATTAATAAGATATATATTAATTAAAATATATTTGCAGAACCCAAAATAATTCAAAATCAAAGTAAATTATAATACTAAATAAAATTTTAAATTTTTTAAATTTTGTTTCTTTTTATAAGCTTATTTTTTTTATAAAAAATAATATATTTAAATTATGTCTCACTCATTATTTATTTTGTAATTAGTATTTCTATAAAAAAACTAAAATATAATTAAAATGAATTTTTAAAATTATAATGAATACAAATAAAAATGAAATTTATTATTTATTATTTAGGTTATATAGGTTTAATGATTTATGTATTTACGGGGTTTTGGGGTTAGGAGTCTAGATATTTAAATGATTATCCATATAGTGGTTTATATGTTTTATTTAAATATTAAAATAATAAAAAAATTATTTTTTTTTGAATTTTTATCATTTTTGAAGTTTATAACCTTTGAAAATATAATAATTTTAAATTTTTTCAAAAGTGAATTCAATATAATTAATTTTATTGAAAAATATTATAATAATGATCAAAAATTAAATTAATAATCTATTATTAATAAGATACATATCAATTAAAATTTAATTAAAAAAGCTAAAATGATTCAGAAAAAAAGCAAAATATATTACTATATAATAAATATTTGTATTGAATTTTTTTTTCTTTTTATAAGTTTATCTATATTTTTTAATGAAAAATAATATATATAAATTATATTTTCCTAACTCATAATTTATAATGTAATTAATATTGAATAAAAATAAATGAATAAATAATTAAAATGAATATTTTAAAATATATTATTATATAATATTTTTTTGTTTTGAAATTTGTTTTTAAAAATTTATTTATATTTTTTTTGATGAAAAATAATTTATATAAATTATATTTGTTTAACTCATAATTTATTTTGTAATTAATATTTATATAAAAATATACAAATAAATAATTAAAATGAATATTTAAATTTATAATGAAAAAAAATAATTTTATTATTGATTATTTAGGGTATACCGGTTTAATTTAAATTAGATCTATCTAACTAATAATTTATTTTGTAATTAATATTTCTATAAAAATAAACTAATAAATAATTAAAATAAAAATTTAAAATTAAACTAAATAAAAATTAAATTGAAATTTATGATTTATTATTAATGTATACCAGTTTAATTCTTTAAGTATTTCAAGGTTTCGTAATTGAGAAATTTAACGATTTTTGTTTTTAGGCATTTAGTGGTTTATAGGTTTTATTTAAACAATAAAATAACAAAAAAATATTTTGTATTTTTTTCTCATTTTCATAGTTCATAACCTTTGAAAATATAATAATATTTAATATTTTTTTAAATGTGAATATTATATTCAGTTATAATAATATTAATAATTATATATCATATAAATTCAATATAAACAATTTTATTGATAGATATTATAATAATGATCAAGAATTAAATTACTAAACTATTAATAATAAGATAGATATTAATTAAAAAATATTTACAAAACACAAATTGATTCAAAATTAAAGTAAAATATTTTACTTAATAATAATTTTTAATTTTACAATTTTTACTTATTTTTTTAGCGTAAATACTTTTATTGATTAAAAATAAATTATTTAAATTTTATTTCTCACACTCGTACTTTATTTTGTAATAAATATTTCTATAAAAATAAACTAATAAATAATTAAAATGAATATTTAAAATTATAATAAATAGAAATTAAAATTAGATTTATTGATTATTAAGTAGTATATAGCGGTTTACTGGTTTATGTATTTAGGCATTACGAGGTTTTGGAGTTTACTGATTTAACTGTGTATGCATTTAGTGGTTATAGGTTTTATTTAAAAAATAAATAAACAAAAAATTTATTTTTATTATTTTTTTATATTTTTAAATGTTATAACCTTTGAAAATATAATAATTTTTAAATTTTTTACAAAAGTGAATTCAATATTTAGTTATAATAATCATTATATTTATATTTCATATAAATTCAATATAAATAATTTAATTGATAAATATTCTATTAATGATCAAAAAATAAATTATTAATCTATTATTAATAAGATAGATATCAATTAAAATATAATTACGAAACCTAAAATGATTTAGAATGAAGCAAAATATATTACTATATAATAAAGAATTGTTTCGAAATTTTTTATTGTTTTTATAAGTTTATCTATATTTTTTGATGAAAAATAATGTATATAAATTATATTTGTCTAACGCATTATTTATATTGTAATTAATATTTAATAAAAATAAACACATAAATAATTAAAATGAATATTTTAAATTATAATGAAAAAAATAATATTGAGATTTATTATTTATTATTTAGAGTATACCAATTTAAAAGAATTACTTATTTAGGGTTTTCGAGATTTCAGAGTTATTGACTTAAGTATTTAGGGGGTTTTGGTGTTTAGGAGTCTAGAGATTTAAATGTTTAGGCATTTAGTGGTTTATAAGTTTTATTTAAATAATAAAATAATAAAAAAATTATTTTTGTGTTTTTTATCATTTTTGAAGATTATAACCATTGAAAATATAATAATTTTTAAATTTTTTTCAAATGTAAATATAATATTTAGTTATAATAATCTTAATAATTATAGGACATTTAAATTCAATATAAGTAATTTTATTGTTAGATATTATAAAATTGATCAAATAATAAATTAATAAACTATTCTTAATAAGATTGATGGCAATTAAAATATAATTGCAAAACATATATATAATGATTCAAAATCAAAGTAAAATATATTACTAAAAAATAATTTTTTGTTTTTAAATTTTTACTTCTATTTTTAAGCTTATATTTTTTTTAGATTAAAAATAAATTATTAAAATTATAGTTGACTCACTCATTATTTATTTTGTAATTAATATTTCCATAAAAATAAACTAATAAATAATTAAAATGAATATTTAAAATTATAATGAATACAATTTAAAAAGAGATTTATGATTTATTATATGTGGTATATCAGTTTAATGGTTTGATTATTTAGGATTTTTGTCATTTAGGAGTTTATCAATTTATGTTTTTAGGCATTTAGTGGTTTATAGGTTTTATTTATATAATAAAAATAAAAAAAAATTTTAGATTTTTTCTGATTTTCAAAGGTTATAACCTTTAAAAATAAAATTTTTTTAAAATTTTTTGAAATGTGAATACTATGTATAATTATATTAATCTTACTAATTATATATCATAAAAATTCAATATAAACAATTTTAATAATAGATATTATAATAATAATCAAAAATTAAATTAATAAACTATTATTAATAATATAAATAATAATTAAAATATATTTACATAACACAATGATTCAAAATCAAATCAAAATATAATACTAAATAATAATATTTAGATTAAAAATATATTACTATATAAAAATGATTCAGAAGAAAGCAAAATATATTACTATATAATAATTTGTTGTTTTGAAATTTTTTTTTCATTTAAAATAAATTATTTTTCATTTTAATGAAATATAATTTATATAAATTATATTTTTCTAACACATAATTTATTTTGTAATTAATATTTATATAAAAATAAACAAATACATAATTAAAATGAATATTTAAAATTTAATGAAAAAAATAATATTGAGATTTAGTATTTATTATTTAGGTTTACCGGTTTAAATGGATTATTATTTATTATTTAGGGTTTTAGAAATTTAGGAGTTATTGAATTAAGTGTTTAGGCATTTAGTGGTTTATAGGTTTATTTAAACAATGAAATAACAAAAAAAATATTTTTTTTATTTTTTCACCTTTTCAAAGGTTATAACCTTTGAAAATATAATAATTTTAAAATTTTATTTAAAAGTGAATTCAATATTTAGTTATAATAATCATTATATTTAAATATCATATAAATTCAATATAAACAATTTTATTAATAAATATTCTAATAATGATCAAAAAATAAATTAATAATCATTTATTAATAATATAGATATCAATTAAAATATAATTAAAAAAACAATAATGATTCAGAAGCAAAGCAAATTATATTATCATATAATAATTTTTTGTTTTTAATTTTTTTTCTTTTAATAAGTTTATCTATATTTTTTTGATGAAATATATTTTATATAAATTATAATTGTCTAACTCATAATTTATTTTGTAATTAATATTTCTATAAAAATAAACAAATAATAATTAAAATGAATTTTTAAAATTATAATGAAAAAAATATAAATGGATTTATTCTGTATTATTTAGGATATATCAAATTAAAAAAATTATTTATTTAGGGTTTTCGAGATTTAGAAGTTATTCATTTAAGTATTTAGGCAATTAGTGGTTTATAGGTTTTATTTAAACAATGAAATAACAAATAATTTTATTTTGATATTTTTTCAAATTTTCAATAATTATAACCTTTGAAAATATAATAATTATAAAATTTTATAAAAATGTAAATACAATCTTTAGTAATAATAATTATCATAACAATATATAATATAAGCTAAATATAAACAATTTTATTGATAGATATAATATCAATTATCAAAAAATAAATTAATAAACTATTATTAATATGATAGATATAAATTAAAATTTAATTACAAAAACTAAAATGATTAAAAATCAAAGTAAATTTATTAGTAAATAATAATTTTTGTTTTTTAGTTTTTCTCTCATTTTATAAGATTATATATTTTTTTGATGAAATATAAATTATTTAAATTATATTTGTTTCACTCATAATTTATTTCGTTATTAATATTTCAATAAATTATTTAGAATATATTTAAGGTTTATGAGTTTAAAGGTTTAAGTATTTAGGGGCTTCGGGGTGTAGGAGTTTAGAGATTTATGTGTTTAGGTATTTAATGGTTTATATGTTTTATTTAAACACTGATATAACAAAAAAAATATTTTTTGTTATTTTTATCATTTTCGAAGGTTATAACCTTCGAAAATATCACAATTTTTAAATTTATTTAAATGTTAATACTATATTTAGTTATGATAATAATAATAATTATATATCAAATAAATTCAATATAAATAATTATATTGATAGATATTATATTAATGATCAAAAAATTAATTAATAAACTATTATAAATAAGATATATATTATTTAAAATATATTTGCAAAACCTAAATTTATTAAAAATCAAAGTAAAATAAATTACTAAATAATAATGTTTTTGATGTTTTGCTTCTTTTTATAAGTTTATATTTTTTGTTCTTAAAATTATATAATTTAAATTATATTTGTCTTCTTCATAATTTATTTTGTGATTTATAATTCTATAAAAATAAATTAAAAATAATTAACATGAATATTTAAAAATATAATGAATACAAATAAAAGTGAGATTTCTTATTTATTATTCAGAATATACAGTTTTAATAGTTTAGGTATTTTGGTGCTTTGGGGTTTAGTGATTTAAGTGTTTATGCCTTTAGTGATTTATAGTATTTATTTAAAGAATGGAAAAACAAAAAATTTAATTTTTAGTTTTTTTTTTAATTTTTGAAGCTTGTAACCTTTGAAAATATAATAATATTTAATTTTTTTTAAATGTGAATATAATATTTTGTTATAATAATCTTAATAATTATATATAATGTAAACTCAATATAAATAATTTTATTGATAGATATTATAATAATTATCAATAAATAAATTAATAAACTAGTATTTATAAGAATGATATAAATTAAAATATAATTGTAAAATATAAAATGATTCAAAATTAAAATAAGATATATTATTAAATAATAATTTTTTATTTTTAAAATTTTGCCTCTTTTAATGAGTATTTTTTTGATGAAAAATAATTTATTTAAATTATATATGTCGCACTAATAATTTATTTTGTAATTAATATTTCTATAAAAATAAACTGATAAATAATTAAAATGAATATTTAAAATTATAATCAATACTAATAAAACTGAGATTTATGATTTATTATTTAGACTATAATAATTTAATGTTTTAAGTATTTATGGGCTTCGAGGTTTAGGAGTTTAGTCATTTTAGTATTTAGTCATTTAGTGGTTTATATGTTTTATATAAAAAATAAAAAAAAAATATTTTTTTTATTTTTTCTCATTTTTGAAGGTTATAACCTTTAAAAATATAATAATTTTTTATTTTTTTTTGAAAAGTGAATACAATATAAAGTTATAATAATCATTATAATTATATATAATATAAATTCAATATAAACTATTTTATTGATATTTATTATAATAATGATCATAAAAAAGTAATAACCAATTATTAATAAGATAAATATTGTTTAAAATATATTTGCAAATCCTAAAATGACTCAAAATCGAAGTGAAATATTTACTAAATATTAATTTTAAATTTTTAAATTTTTGTATCCATTTATAAGCCTATATATTTTTTGATGAAAAATAAATTATTTAAATTATATTTGTATCACTAATAATTTATTTTTTAATTTATATTTCTATAAAATTAAACTAATAAATAATTAAAATGTATATTTAAAATTATAATGTAGACTAATAAAAATGAGATTTATTATTTATTATTTAGGGTATAACTATTTAATTGTTTATGTTTTTTGAGGTTTTTGGGTTAAGAAGTTTATTGATTTATATGTTTACACATTTTAGAGTTTATAGGTTTTATTTAATCAATAAAATAACGAAAAATTTATTTTTACGACTTTTCGTGATTTTCAAAGGTACCTTTAAAAATATAATAATTTTTTAATAGTTCTAAAATATAAATACAATTCTTAGTTATAATAATTTTAATAATAATATTTGTTGTAGATTCAATATAAAAAAATATATTAATATATATTTTTATAATGATGAAAAAATAAATTAATAAACTATTATTAATAAGATAGATATTAATTAAAATATATTTGCGGAAACTAAAATAATTCAAAATCAAAGTAAATTATATTACTAAATAAAATTTTAAATTTTTGAAAATTTGTTTTTATAAGCTATTTTTTTCATAAAAAATAATTTATTTAAATTATATCTGTCTCACTCATTATTTATTTTGTAATTAATAATTCTATAAAAATAAACTAAAAATTAATTAAAATGAATATTTAAAATTATAATGAATACAAACAAAAATGAGATTTATTATTTATTATTTATTATTTAGGTTATATAGGTTTAATGGTTTAAGTATTTAAGGGGTTTTGTGGTTTAAGAATCTAGAGATTTAAATGTTTACGCATTTAGTGGTTTAAAAGTTTTATTTAAATAAAAAATAATAATAAAATTATTTTTGTGATTTTTTATCAATTTCGAAGGTTTTAACCTTCGAAAAATCTAATAATTTTTCAATTTTTTTCAAATGTAAATATAATTTTTAGTTATAATAACTTAATAATTATAACACATTTTAATTGAATATAAGTAATTTTATTGTTCGATATTATAAAAATGATCAAATAATAAATTAATAAACTATTATTAATAAGATTGATCACAATTAAAATATAATTGCTAAACCTATATATAATTATTCAAAATCAAAGTAAAATATATTACTAAATAATAAATTTTTGTTTTAAAATTTTTACATCTTTATATTAGCTTTTTTTTGATTAGAAATAAATTATTAAATTTAAATTTGTTTCACTCATTATTTATTTTGTGATTGATATTTTATAAAAAATAAACTAATAAATAATTAAAATGAATATTTAAAATAATAATGAATACAAATTAAAATGAGATTTATGATTTATTATATATGGTATACCGATTTAATGGTTTTATTATTTAGAAGTTTTGTCGTTTTGGAGTTTAGCAATTTATGTTTTTAGGCATTTAGTAGTTTATTGGTTTTATTTATATAATAAAAATTTAAAATTCTTATTTTTATTTTTTTCTAATTTTCAAAGGTTATATAACCTTTGAAAATAAAATAATTTTTAAAATTTTTTGAAATGTGAATACAATGTATAATTATATTAATCTTACTAATTATATATCATATAAATTCAATATAAATAATTTTAATTATAGTTATTATAATAATGATCATTAATTAAATTAATAAACTTTTATTAAAAATATAAATATTAATTAAAATATATTTACATAACATAAAATGATTCAAAATCAAATCAAAATATATTACTAAAAAATATTATTTAATTTTTAAAATTTTCTTTTTTTTATATGCTTACATTTTTTTTATTAAAAATAAATTATTTAAATAATATTTGTCTCACTCTTAATTTATTTTGTAATTAATTTTTCAAAAAAAATTAAACTATAAATAATTAAAATGAATATTTAAAATTATAATAAATAGAAATAAAAATGAGATTTATTATTTATTAAGTAGTATATAGTTGCTAAAAGGTTTGTATATTTAAGGGTTTCAGAATTTATGAGGTTACTGATTTAAGTATGTAAGCATTTAATGATCTATAGGTTTTATTTAAAAATTGAAATAACAAAAAATTTATATTTATTATTTTTTCTCATTTTTAAGGTTATAACCATTGAAAATATAATAATTTTTAATTTTTTTTAAAAGTGAATACAATATTTAGTTATAATAATCATAATAATTATATATCATTTAAATTCAATATAAAAAATTTTATTGATAATTATTCTAATAATGATCAAAAAATAAATTAATAATCTATTATTAATAAGATAGATATCAAATAAAATATAATTACAAAACCTAAGATGATTTAGAAGTAAAAGCAAAATATATTACTATATAATAATTTTTTGTTTTGAAAATTTCTTTTCTTTTAAAATATTATCTAAAATTTTTTGATGAAGAATAATTTATATAATTTATTTTTGTCTAGCTCAATTTATTCTGTAATTAATATTAATATATAAATAAACAAATAAATAATTAAAATGTATATTTAAAATTATAATGAAAAAAAATGAGATTTATTATTTATTTTTTAGGGAAACTGTTTTAATTTAAATTAGATATGTCTCACTAATAATTTATTTTGTAATTAATATTTCTATAAAAATAAACTGATATATAATTAAAATAATAATTTAAAATAATACTGAATAAAAATTAAAATGAGATTTATAATTAATTATTAATTTATACCATTTTAATGGAATAAGTATTTAGAGGTTTTGTCATTTAGGAGTTTAGCAATTTATGTTTTTATGCTTTTAGTGGTTTATAGGTTTTATTTAAAAAATAAAATAACAATAAATATATTTTTATTATTTTTTGATATTTTCAAATGTTATAACCTTTCAAATTATAAATATTATAAAATTTTTTAAAAAACTGAATACAATCTTTAGTTATAATAATTCTAATATTTATATATCATATAAATTCAAAATAAACAATTTTATTGATAAATATTCTAATAATGATCAAAAAATAAATTAATAATCTATTATTAATAAGATAAGATTTTAATTAAAAAAAAGATAGATATCAATTAAAATATAATTATAAAACCTAAAATGATTCAGAAGCTAAGCAAAATATATTACTATATAATAATTTTTTGTTTTTAAATTTTTTATTCTTTTAAAAAGTTTATCTATATTATTTTGATGAAAAATAATTTATATAAATTATATTTGTGTAATAGATAATTTATTTTGTAATTAATATTAATATAAAAATAAGCAAATAAATAAATAAATTTGAATATTTAAAATTAAAATGAAAAAAAATGAGATTTATTCTTTTTTATTTGGGATATAATGGTTTAATTTAAATTAGATCTGTCTCACAAATAATTTATTTTGTAATTAATATTTCTATAAAATTAACTGATAAATAATTTAAATAAAAATTTAAAATTATACTGAATAAAGATTAAATTGAGATTTATGATTTATTATTAATGTATACTAGTTTAATGGTCTAAGTATTTAGAGGTTTTGTCTTTTAGGAGTTTAGCAATTTAGGTTTTTAGGCATCTAGTGGTTTATTGGTTTTATTTAACCAATAAAATTACAAAAAAAAATTTGTAATTTTTTCTCATTTTCATAGGTTATAACCTTTGTAATTATATTAATATTATTTGAATTTTTTTGAAATGTGAATATAATATTTAGTTATAATAATATTAATAATTATATATGATATAAATTCAATATAAACAATTTTATTGATAGATATTATAATAATGATCAAAAATTAAATTAATAAACTATTAATAATAAGATAGATATTAATTAAACGATATTTACAAAACCAAAATTGATTCAAAATTAAAGTAAAATATATTAATGGATAATAATTTTTAATTTTTAATAATACTTCTTTTATACTTCTTTTAAAAGCGTATATATTTGTTTTGATTAAAAATAAATTATTTAAATTATATGTGTCGCACTCATAATTTATTTTGTAATAAAAATTTCTATAAAAATAAACTAATAAATAATTAAAATGAATATTTAAAATAATAATAAATTGTAATAAAAATTAAATTTATTAATCATTAAGTAGTATATAGAGGTTTAATAGTTCATGTATTTAGGCTTTACGGGATTTAGGAGTTTAATGATATAACTGTGTATGCATTTAGTGGTTTATAGGTTTTATTTATAAAATAAAATAACAAAAAAAATTTTTTTTTTATTTTTTGATATTTCCAAAGTTTATAACCTTTGGAAATATAATAACTTTTACATTTTTTTCAAAAGTGATTACAATATTTAGTTATAATAATCATTATATTTATATATCATATAAATTCAATATAAACAATTTTATTGATAAATATTCTAATATAGATCAAAAAATAAATTAACAATCTAAAATTAATAAGATAGATATCAATTAAAAAAAAGATTGATATCAATTAAAATATAAATATAAAACCTAAAATGATTCAGAAGCAAAGCAAAATATATTACTATATAATAATTTTTTGTTTAGATATTTTTTTTTCTTTTAAAAAGTTTATCTATAATTTTTTGATGAAAAATAATATATATATAAATTATCTTTGTCTAACTCAATTTATTTTGTAATTAATATTTATATATAAATAAACAAATAAATAATTAAAATTAATATTTAAAATTATAATGAAAAAAAAATAAAATTTATTATTTATTATTTAGGGATACCGGTTTAATTTAAATTAGATCTGTCTCACTAATAATTTATTTTGTAATTAATATTTCTATAAAAATAAACTGATAAATTATTAAAATAAAAATTTAAAATTATAATGAATAAAAATTAATATGAGATTTATTATTTATTATTAATGTATACCAGTTTAATGGTTTAAGTATTTAGAGGTTTTTTTTCGTTTAGGAGTTTAGCATTTATGTTTTTAGGCTTTTAGTGGTTTATAGGTTTTAGATAAAAAATAAAATAACAAAAAATATATTTTTATTATTTTTAAATATTTTCAAAGGTTATAACCTTTCAAAATATAATAGTTTTTAATTTTTTTCAAAAGTGAATACAATCTTTAGTTATAATAATCATTATATTTATATATCATATAAATTCAATATAAACAATTTTATTCATAAATATTCTAATAATGATCAAAAATTAAATTAATAATCTATTATTAATAAGATAGAATTCAATTTAAAAAAAGATAGATATCAATAAAAATATAATTATAACACCTAAAATGATTCAAAATTAAAGCAAAATATATTAAAATATATTAATTTTTTTTAGAAATTTTTTTTTCTTCTAAAAAGTTTATTTATAAATTTTTGATGAAAAATAATATATATAAATTATATTTGTCTAACTCAATTTATTTTGTAAGTAATATTTATATATAAACAAACAAATAATTAATTAAAATGAATATTTAAAATTATAATGAACAAAAATGAGATTTATTATTTATTATTTATTATTTAGGGATACCGGTTTAATTTAAATTAGATCTGTCTCACTAATAATTTATTTTGTAATTAATATTTCTATAAAAATAAATTGATAAATAATTAAAATAAAAATTCAAAATTATACTCAATAAAAATTAAAATGAGATTTAAGATTTATTATTATTATATACCAGTTTAATGGTTTTAGTATTTAGAGGTTTTGTCGTTAGGAGTTTAGCAATTTATCTTTTTAGGATTGTAGTGGTTAATAAGTTTTATATAAAAAAATAAAATAACAAAAAAAGTTTAAATAATTTGTTATCATTTTCATAGGTTATAACCTTTAAAAATATAATAATATTTACATTTTTTTGAAATGTGAATACAATATTTAGTTATAATAATATTAATAATTATATATCATATAAATTCAATATAAAGAATTTTATTGATAGATAATATAATAATGATAAAAAATTAAATTTATAAACTATTATAAAAAGATAGATATTAATTAAAAAATATTTACAAAACCCATTTTGATTCAAATTTAAAGTAAAATATATTACAGGATAATAATTTTTAATTTTTAAATTTTTACTTCTTTTATAAGCGTATATATTATTTTTGATTAAAAATAAATTATTTAAATTATATTTGTAGCACTCATAATTTTTTTATAATAAATATTTCTATAAAAATAAACTAATAAATAATTAAAATGAATATTTAAAACTATAATAAATAGAAATTAAAATTAGATTCATTAAATATTATGTATTATATAGCAGTTTAATGGTTTATGTATTAGGTATTATGGGGTTTAGGTGTTTACTGATTTAATTGTGTATAAATTTAGTAGTTTATAGGTTTTATTTAAAAAGTAAAATAAAAAAAATATTTTTTTTTATTTTTTGATATTTCCAAAGCTTATAACCTTTGGAAATATAATAATTTTTAAATTTTTTTCAAAAGTGAATTCAATATTTAGTTATAATAATCATTATATTTATATATCATATAAATTCAATATAAACAATTTTATTGATAAATATTCTAATATAGATCAAAAAACAAATTAACAATCTAAATTTAATAAGATAGATATCAATTAAAAAAAAGATAGATATCAATTAAAATATAAATATAAAACCTAAAATGATTCAGAAGCAAAGCAAAATATATTACTATATAATAATTTTTTGTTTAGATATTTTTTTTTCTTTTAAAAAGTTTATCTATAATTTTTTGATGAAGAATAATATATATAAATTATATTTGTCTAACTCAATTTATTTTGTAATTAATATTTATATATAAATAAACAAATAAATAATTAAAATGAATAGTTTAAAATTATAATAAAAAAATTGAGATTTATTATTTATTATTTATTATTTAGGGATACCGGTTTAATTTAAATTAGATCTGTCTCACTAATAATTTATTTTGTAATTAATATTTCTATAAAAATAAACTGATAAATAATTAAAATTAAAATTTAAAATTATACTCAATAAAAATTAAAATGAGATTTAAGATTTATTATTATTGTATACCAGTTTAATGGGTTTAGTATTTAGAGGTTTTATCGTTAGGAGTTTAGCGATTTATGTTTTTAGGATTTTAGTGTTTAAATGGTTTTATATAAAAAAATAAAATAACAAAAAAAGTTTATATAATTTGTTATCATTTTCCTAGGTTATAACCTTTAAAAATATAATAATATTCACATTTTTTTGAAATGTGAATACAATATTTAGTTATAATAATATTAATAATTATATATCATATAAATTTAATATAAATAATTTTATTGATAGATAATATATTAATGATCAAAAATTAAATTAATAAACTATTAATAAAATATTGATATTAATTAAAAAATATTTACAAAACCCTTTTTGATTCAAAATTAACGTAAAATATCTTACTGGATAATAATTTTTGATTTTTAAATTTTTACTTCTTTTATAAGCATATATATTATTTTTAATTTAAAAAAATTCTTTAAATTATATTTGTCGCACTCATAATTTATTTTATAATGAATATTTCTATAAAAATAAACTAAGAAATAATTATAATGAATATTTAAAACTATAATAAATAGAAATTAAAATTAGATTCATTAAATATTATGTATTATATAGTAGTTTAATGGTTTATGTATTTAGGTATTACGGGGTTTAGGTTTTTATTGATTTAATTGTGTATAAATTTAGTGGTTTATAAATTTTATTTAAAAAATAAAATAACAAAAAATTTATTTTTTTAATTTTTTGATATTTTCAAAGGTAATAACCTATGAATATATAATAATTTTTAAATTTTTTTCAAAAGTGAATTCAATATTTAGTTATAATAATCATTATACTTATATATCATATAAATTCAATATAAACAATTTTATTGATTAATATTATAATATAGATCAAAAAATAAATTAACAATCTAAAATTAATAAGATAGATATCAATTAAAAAAAAGATAGATATCAATTAAATTATAAATATAAAACCTAAAATGATTCAGAAGCAAACCAAAATATATTACAATATAATAATTTTTTGTTTAGATATTTTTTTTTCTTTTAAAAAGTTTATTTATAATTTTTTCATGAAAAATAATATATATAAATTATATTTGTCTAACTCAATTTATTTTGTAATTAATATTTATATATAAATAAACTAATAAATAATAAAAATGAATATTTAAAATGATAAAAAAAATGAGATTTATTATTTATTATTATTATTTATTATTTATTATTTAGGGATACCGGTTTAATTTAAATTAGATCTATCTCACTAATAATTTATTTTGTAATTAATATTTCTATCAAAATAAACTGATAAATAATTAAAAAAAAAATTAAAATTATACTGAATAAAAATTAATATGAGATTATTATTTATTATTTATGTATAGCAGTTTAATGGTTTAAGTGTTTAGAGGTTTTATCGTTAGGAGTTTAGCGATTTATGTTTTTAGGCTTTTAGTAGTTTATAGATTTTAATTAAAAAATAAAATAACATAAAATATATTTTTATTATATTTTGATATTTTCAAAGGTTATAACCTTTCAATATATAATAATTTTTAAATTTTTTTAAATAGTGAATACAATTTTTATATATAATAATCATTATATTTATATATCATATAAATTTAATATAAACAATTTTATTGATAAATATTAAATAATGATCAAAAAATAAATTAATAATCTATTTTTGATAAGATAGATATCAATTAATATATAATTACAAAACCTAAAATGATTCAGAAGCAAAGTAAAATATATTACTATATAATATTTTTTTGCTTAAAAATTTTTTTTTCTTTTAAAAAGTTTTCTATAATTTTTTGATTAAAAACAATTTATATAAAGTATATTTGTCTAACTCAATTTATTTTGTAATTAATATTTATATATAAATAAACGAGTAAATAAATAAAATGAATATTTAAAATTATAATGAATAAAAATGATATTTATTATTTATTATTTAGGGATACCAGTTTAATTTAAATTAGATCTGTCTCACTAATAATTTATTTTGTAATTAATATTTCTTTAAAATAAATTGATAATTAATTAAAATAAAAATTTAAAATAATACCGAATAAAAATTAAAATGAGATTTATGATTTATTATTAATGTATACCAGTTTAATAATTTAAGTATTTAGAGGTTTTGTCGTTAGGAGTTTAGCAAATTATGTTATTAGGCTTTTAGTGGGTTATAGGTTTTATTTAAAAAAATAAAATAACAAAAAAAATTTCTATAATTTTTTATCATTTTCATAGGTTATAACATTTGAAAATATAATAATATTTAAATTTTTTTGAAATTTTAATACAATATTTTGTTATAATAATATTAATAATTATATATCGTATAAATTTAATATAAATTATTTTATTAATAGATATTATAATAATGATCACAAATTTAATTTATATACTATTAATATTAAGATAGATATTAATTAAAAAATATTTATAAAACCTAAATTGATTCAAAATTAAAGTAACTTATATTACTTTATAATAATTTTTAATTTTTAAATTTATACTTTTTTTATAAGCGTATATTTTTATTAGATAAATAATATATTATTTAAATTATATTTGTCCTACTCATAATTTATTTAGTAATAAATATTTCTAAATAAATACACTAATAAATAATTAATATGAATATTTAAAAATATAATAAATAGCAATAAAAATTAGATTTATTAATTATTAAGTAGTATTTAGAGGTTTAATGTTTTTGTATTTAGGCATTATGGGGTTTAGTAGTTTGCTGATTTAACTTTATATGCATTTAGTAGGGCTGCTCACGGGACTCGGAGATTTTCGACCCGACCCAAAGCATTGTCCCGAAAGAATCGGGACTGAGAAAATCCATTGACTTTGAATTTTCCTGTCCCGTTCTGTAATATATTTTTTCTTTTTGGATGGTTTTGGATCTTAAGCAATATCCATCCCGAGAACCGTCCCATCCTAAAAAATTAATACTAGAACCATGAATATATATATATATATAACATGAAGATGCCTCCAATTTAATTACTTCCCATACAATTTTGACACACCTATTATTGTTCTGATGAGTTCCAGGCCACCTCATGCCATTCTAGCCGTGTTTAGTTAGTTCCAGCCCTTCTCCATCGCACTTCTGGTTGCCTCCACCATGTCTCAGATGCCACCAGCCTTTTGGTTTGTTTTTTTGACGAGAATCGAGTGATTAATTATTATTATTATGTGTCTCGGTCAATTTTGTTGAGTTTTGGTTGTGGTGTTGTGGTTGGGCCGAATGAGTGGGATGAATGTGTTACTGTCAGTTTTGTAGAGCTTGCTTGTTTGAAATATTTATATGTATTTATGCTTAATATATCATATTAATTAATGGCAATGCAGATGGCACAATCCAGTGGTAAACGAAAAATATAATAATTTGAAGATGATCACATCTCAAATGATGAAAGTACTGGTACATCCAATCATCATCCTTTCATGAATGCTCCTATTGTGGCGGAAAGTTATTCAATTCCAATTGTAAAATAAAGTCAAGGTACATCTGAACCTCAAGCTCATAAAAAGTATAAGTCTGCTGTTTGGGGAACTTATGAGATATTAGTTTATTCAGAGCGAAATGAAACTGGTAGGGCAGCTTGTATATGGTGTAGCAAAGAATACTTGGGAAAAAGTGATCAAGGTACTTTGGGTTTATGGAAATACTTGAGAAATACTTGTAGGAAATTTCCACACAAAAAAGAATTAATAAAAGCTCACAAAGGTAAATACATGTCATAATCTTTGTTGAGTTTCTCTAAAGGTACTAGTTCAAAGGATAACAAATTAACTTGTTGGTAATTTATCAACAAATAGTTATGGAGGCTTTGGTGAAAATGATCATAAAAGATGAACTGCCTTTTTTATTTTGTTGAGAGGGATGATTTTAAGGAGTTTTATGAAGTTAGTGTGCCTTAATTTAAAAATCCATCTTGGCACTCTGTGTTGAGGGATTGTTTTTCTTTGTTTGTGAAGGAAAAGAAGAAATTATTTGTTAGCATATCATCTCATTGTTGTAGAGTTTCATTGACTACCGACACTTGGACTAGTATTCAAAATTTGTCTTATATATGTTTGACTGTTCATTTCATTGATTCTCAATGGAATATGCATAAAAGGCTTTTGAACTTTTATGTAATTAAAAGTCATTATGGAGTTAATAATAGAAATGCTATTGAGTTTTGCATGAATGAATGGGGTTTGAGAAAGTTGATGTTCATTACTATTGACAATGCATCAAATAATGATGTTGCAGTTGAACAATTGAAAAAATGGTTTGTGAAGAAAAGTGTTGTACCTTTGAGAGGCGAGCATTTTCATATGAGATGTTGTGCTCATATCCTAAACATAATTGTCAGAGATGGCATTGCAGTAGTTGAGGGTGCTATTCAAAAAATTAGAGGTGTGGTGAAATATGTGAGGAGTAGTCCTGAAAGATTAGATATGTTTAAGTTATGTGTTGAAGAAGCAATCTTGACATATAGATCTTCATTGCAATTAGATTGTCCTACAAGATAGAATTCAACTTATTTGATGATACAAACTGATATAAAATATCAAAAAAATTTGATAAGTTGGAGGAAAAAGACAAAAGGTCTTTGAAGGAGTTTGGTTCAAACAGTTCCAACAGAGAGAGATTGAACAAACGTCAAAATTTTGGCACATTTCTTGAAAACTTTTTATTATGTAACTAGTAAATTTTCTGGCTTATAATATTCTACCTCTAGTGTTTATTTTCCTGAGATTATTCGAATTTTGAAAAAAAAATTGAGCTTTGTGAAAATAATAGAGATACAATGGTGTTTGAAATTGGTATTAAAATGAGGCATAAATTCAACAAGTATTGGGGTTCTCTTCATTCAACAAATATTATGCTTTTTGTAGCAGTAGTGTTGGATCCTAAATATAAGCTCAAATATATCAAGGTTAAGTATACTTAGCATTATGGTAAGGAATTGGCTAAAAATATACTGAAAAGGTTATAAATTCTTTAAATGAGATGATGGATGATTATAAAGATTTAAATGAAGATGAATCAAAAGAGATGATTTCTCTTCTATTGTGTTGAAATAAAAGGATGATTTCTTTAATGATAGTGATACTTATGTTGATGATTTTTTTTGTTGAATTGGAGAAAGAACAAGAAGTTGCAGCTTTGGAAGAGTTGGATAGTTTCTTGGAGGACAAACTTTAAAAAAATAGAATTGATTTTGATCTTCTAAACTGGTGGAAGGTAAATGAGGTTAGGTATCCTTCTTTGGAAAATGTAGCAAGGGATGTATTTGCTATCCAAGCATCTACTGTGGCCTACGAATCTAGATTTAGCAATGGGGGGAGAACTTTAGATAAATTTAGGAGTTCTTTAACACCTATTATTGCTGAAGTTCTCATATGTCTACAAGATTGGTTGAGAAGCTCAAACAAACCTATTGAAATTGAAGAATTAGTTCAAGACCATGATGATAATGAATCAGGTTAGTATACAAATCTTGTAAATTTTAATTTCACTTTTACTTATTTTATTCATTCAATTTAATAAAAATATGGTTCAATTACTATTTTTAGAGGGGTCTCAAGGTCCAAATATTCTTCCAACTATATTTGGCCAACTAAATTTGGAATGAGCGTATTAAATTTTATAAGGTAATATTTTGTTTTTTTTATTACTCTTTCATCTTAGAAATTTATGTCTACATGATTAAGGTGTATTAAACAACTATTATTAATAAAACATATATTAATTAAAATATATTTGCATAACCCAAAATAATTCAAAATCAAAGTAAATTATATTACTAAATAAAATTTTAAATTTTTGAAATTTTGTTTATTTTTATAAGCTTATATTTTTTTTCATAAAAATAATTTATTTAAATTATATATGTCTCTCTCATTATTTATTTTGTAATTAATATTTCTATAAAAAAAACTAAAAAATAATTAAAATGAATATTTAAATTTTAATGAATACAAATAAAAATGAGATTTATTATTTATTTTTTAGGTTATATAGGTTTAATGGGTTAAGTATTTAGGGGGCTTTTGGGGTTTAGGAGTCTAGAGATTTAAATGTTTAGGCATTAAGTGGTTTATAATTTTTATTAAAATAATAATATAATAAAAAAATTATTTTTGTGATTTTTTATCATTTTTGAAGTTTATAACCTTTGAAAATATAATAATTTTTAAATATTTTCAAATGTAAATATAATATTTAGTTATAATAATCTTAATAATTATAAGACATTTAAATTCAATATAAGTAATTTTATTGTTAGATATTATAAAATTGATCAAATAATAAATTAATAAACTATTCTTAATAAGATTGATAGCAATTAAAATATAATTGCAAAACCTATATATAATGATTCAAAATCAAAGTAAAATATATTACTAAATAAAATTTTTTGTTTTTAAATTTTTACTTCTTTTTATAAGCTTATATTTTTTTTGATTAAAAATAAATTATTAAAATTATAGTTGTCGAGCTAATTATTTATTTTGAAATTAATATTTGTATAAAAAATAAACTAATAAATAATTAAAATGAATATTTAAAATTATTATGAATACAAATTAAAATGAGATTTATGATTTATTATATGTGGTATCCCAGTTTAATGGTTTGATTATTTAGGTGTTTTGTTGTTTAGGAGTTTATCAATTTATGTTTTTATGTATTTAGTGGTTTATAGGTTTTATTTATAAAATAAAATAAATATTTTTTTTTTAGATTTTTTTTGTTTTTCAAAGGGTATAACCTTTGAAAATAAAATAATTTTTAAAATTTTTTGAAATGTGAATACTATGTATAATTATATTAATCTTATTAATTATATATCTTATAAATTCAATATAAATAATTTTAATGATAGATATTATAATAATGATCAAAAATATAATTAATAAATTATTATTAATAATATAAATATTAATTAAAATATATTTACATAACACAAATTGATTCAAAATCAAATCAAAATATATTACTAAATAATATTATTTAATTTTTAAATTTTTTCTTCTTTTTATAAGCTTATATTTTTTTTGATTAAAAATAAATTATTTAAATAATATTTGTCTCACTCGAAATTTATTATGTAATTAATTTTTCTAAATAATTAAACTATAAATAATTAAAATGAATATTTAAAATTATAATAAATAGAAATAAAAATAAGATTTATTATTTATTAAGTAGTATATAGATGTTAAAATCTTTATGTATTTAGGGGTTTCGGGGATTGTGAGCTTACTAATTTAAGTAAGTTAGCATTTAATGGTATATAGGTTTTATTTAAAAAATAAAATAACTAAAAATTTATTTTTATTATTTTTTCTCATTTTTTAAGATTATAACCTTTTAAAATATAATAAATTTTAAATTTTTTTCAAAAGTGAATACAATATTTATTTATAATAATCATAATGATTATTTATCTTTTAAATTCAATATAAACAATTTTATTGATAGATATTTTAATAATTATCAAAAAATAAATTAAAATTCATTTATGAATAAGATTGATATTACTTAAAATATAATATCAAAACTTAAAATGATTCAAAATCAAAGCAAACTATATTACTTAATAATAATTATTTGTTATTAAATTCTTATTCTTTTTATAAACTTATCTATTTTTTGATGAAAAATAATTTCTATAAATTATATTTTTAACTCAATTTATTTTATATTTAATATATATTTATATATATATAACTAAATAATCAAAATGAATTTTTTAAATTATAATGAAAACAAATAAAAAAAATGAGATTTATTAATTATCATTTAAGGTATACCCATTTAAACGATTATATATATAGGGGTATTGGGATTTTGTAGTTTAGTGATTTAAGTGTTTAGGCATTTAGTGATTTATAGGGAATATTTAAAAAATGAAATAATAATAAAAAATATTTTTTTTTCACATGTTCAAAGGTTATAATCTTTGAAAATATAATAATTTTAAAATTTTTTTCAAAAGTGAATACAATATTTAGTTATAATAATTATTAAATTTATATATCATATAAATTAAATATAAATATTTTTATTGATAAATATTCTAATAATGATCAAAAAATAAATTAATAATCAATTATTAATAAGTTATATATCAATTAAAATATAATTAAAAAACCTAAATTGATTCATAAATATTTTATATTTTATATTATTAAGTATTTAAAATTTTAATATTATAGATCTGTATCTTAATAATTATATATCATGTTAATTCAATATAAACAACTATATTGAATTATTAAGGATCAAAAAATAGTTTTGCAAATAAAATATATCATGTTAATTTAAAAAATATTGATAGATATTATATTAATGGTTAAAAAATAAATTAATAAGCTATTATTAATAAGATAAATATTTTTTAAAATATATTTCCAAAAAGTAAATTTATTCAAAATCAAAGTAAAATATAATACTAAATAATAATTTGTTTGATGTTTTGCTTCCTTTTATAAATTTATATTTTTTGTTATTAAAAGTAAATTATTTAAATTATATTTGTCTTCAACATAATTTATTTTTAATTTATAATTCTATAAAAATAAACTAATAAATAATTAAAATAAATATATAAAATTATAATTAATACAAATAAAATTGAGATTTATTATTTATTATTCAGGATATACAGGTTTAATGGTTTGAGTAGTTAGGTGTTTTGGGGTTTAGTCATTTAAGTGTTTATGCCTTAAGTGATTTTATCTAATTTTTGAAGTTTATAACCTTTGAAAATATAATAATTTTTAATTTTTTTTAAAATGTGAATATAATATTTTGTTATATTATATTTATATTTATATTTATATTGTTTAAATTATATTTATATTACATTTATATTATATTTATATTATATTATATTTATATTTTGTGTTACATATACAAAAAATTATATTTATATTGTTTAAATAAAACCCTAAATCCTAAATCTCATGTTTTGCACTTTTATAATCAAATGACTAAGTGTTAAAATTTAATTGAAATTCACAACTTTTAGGAATGTCACAGATTTATCTTTTTGTATATGTAACACAAAGTCATGAGTCAAGGGGTGAGTTATGGATTCAGTCACTTTCTTGATTTAGATTATTGTAGCATTAGCAATGGTCATGATTGTATATTTTGTATCTAGAAGACAAAATCATATCGATGAGAATATGCCATAACTTTTGTCTCTCTGTTGAACATATTGTTATGGAACTAAGAATGATCATGAATACATATTTAATCACTATAATACTGGGTCACAGTATTGGATATGACCATAGCTTGTGCATTTTATCTTTATATTGCAAAGTCATTGCACTAGGAATGATTGTAATTTGGACATTCCTCAAGAGCAAAACTTATGACCCTAGAAATAGTTAATGCTCGAGTACTACTCTTTATAACTTTCTATAACTAAAATTCTTGGGATTGAAAATATCACTATGGCTTTTTCCTTTGATTTGTGACCTCAAGTGTCAATATGCAAGACTAATATTTTGAGCAATGATTAAAACCTTTTATACATTTGAATATGATTTATTTACACCTTTTTGGGTATTGTGAGCTTTCATACATAACTCATTTAATATAAAAAAAAGAAATGATACTTTTCATATCCATGAGGATATAAAAAAAGGCTTAAACCTTCCAATAAAATAATTTTTTTGATTCTTGATTGAAAGAGAACCCATACTTCTTGCCCTACTCAAACTGCCCAAGGGTTAGTTTGTTCTAATAGGCTACAAGGTGGTTATTTTTTTAGAGGTGAACTATGTTTTAAAAAAATTGCTTTCAGTGTGTGACATGAGAAATATTTTAGAAGAAATTACAATAATCAATATAAATAGCATCCTCAACAACTTGCTATTTCAACACATAAGGGTACAACTTTGGTTTAGTCTGTCAGCATATATGAGTCAAATTTCCTTTGATAGTCCAGTGATTCAACATAAAATATGATGAGACATAATAGAGATAAAGTAAAAGCTCCTATTATTTTGGTTAGAGCTTTAGCAATCATTCTATAGTTGAGAGAGGAACAAAATAAAGTATTTAATTATTCAGTATAATTTTAATTTTTATTTTAATTATTTATCATTTTATTTTTATAGAAATATTAATTACAAAATAAATTATTAGTGAGACATCTCTAATATAAATTAAACTGGGTATATCTTAAATAATAAAGAATAAATCTCATTTTTTTTCATTTTAATTTTAAATATTCAAATTTAATTATTTATTTGTTTATTTTTATAGAAATATTAATTACAAAATAAATTATGAGTTACAGAAATATAATTTATATAAATTATTTTTAATCAAAATAATATAGATAAACTTTTTAAAATAAAAAAAAATTTAAAACAAAAAATTATTATATAGCAATATATTTTGCTTTGCTTCTGAATCATTTTAGGTTTCCTAATTTTATTATAATTGATATATATCTTATTAATAATAGATTATTAATTTATTTTTTGATCATTATTAGAATATTTTTCTATAAAATAGTTTATATTGAATTTATATGATATATAAATATAATGATTATTATAACTAAATATTTAATTCACATTTCAAAAAAATTTAAAAATTATTATATTTTTTGAAAAAAATTTAAAAATTATTATATTTTCTAAGGTTATAACCTTTGAAAATATCAAAAAATAATAAAAATAATTTTTTTGTTTTTTTATTTTTTAAATAAAACCTATAAACTACTAAATGCATACACAGTTAAATAAGTAAACTCCTAGACCCCGTAATGCCTAAATACAGTAACCATTAAACCGATATATAATATAGAATAAATAAGAAATATAATTTTTATTTCTATTTATTATAATTTTAAATATACATTTTAATTATTTATTAGTTTATTTTTATAGAAATATTTATTATAAAATAAATTATGAGTGCGACAAATATAATTAAAAAAATATATTTACTATAATTAAAAAAATATAATTAAAAGAAGTGAAAATTTAAAAATTAAAAATTATTATCCAGAAATATATTTTACTATAATTTTGAATCAATTTGGGTTTTGTAATTATTTTTTAATTAATATCTATCTTAATATAAATAGTTTATAAATTTAATTCTGATCATTATTATAATATATATCAATAAAATTGTTTATTGAATTTATATGATATATAATTATTAATATTATTATAACTAAATATTGTATTCACATTTCAAAAAATTTTAAATATTATTATATTTTCAAAGGTTATAACCTATGAAAATGAGAAATAATTATAGCAAATTTTTTTGATATTTTATTTTTTTAAATAAAACGTATAAACCATTTTATGAGTTAGACAAAATTTAATTAATCAAAAATAAATTATGTTTTGTTTATTATTTATTTGTTTAAATAATTATATTTTTATTTATTTTTAAATAATTATTTTTAAATAATTATATTTTTAAATAATTATTTATTTGTTTATTATTATATAAATATTAATTAAAAAATAAATTATGAGTTAGACAAATAAAATTTATTTAAATTATTTTTAATCAAAAAAATATAGACAAACTTTTTAAAATAAAAAAAATTACAAAACAAAAAATTATTATATAGTAATATATTTTGGTTTGCTTATGAATCATTTTATGTTTTGTAATTATATTTTAATTGATATCTATCTTATTAATAATAGATTATTAATTTATTTTTTGATCATTATTAGAATATTAATCACTAAAATTGTTTATAGTGAATTTATATGATATATAAATATAATGATTTTTATAAAATAATATTGAATTTGCTTTTGAAAAAAATTTAAAAATTATTATATTTTCAAAGGTTATAACCTTTAAAAATATCAAAAAATAATAAAAATAATTTTTTTGTTATTTTATATATTAAATAAAACCTATAAACCACTAAATACATACACATTAAGTCAGTATCCTCCTAAACCCCGTAATACCTAAATACATAAACCATTAAACCACTAAATAATACATAATAATTAATAAATCTAATTTTTATTTCTATTTATTATAATTTTATATATTCATTTAATTATTTATTAGTTTATTTTTATAGAAATATTTATTACAAAATAAATTATGAGTAAGACAAATATAATTTAAATAATTTATTTTTAATCAAAAAATATATATATGCTTATAAAAGAAGTAAAATTTAAAAATTTAAAATTATTATTCAATAATATAATTTATTTTAATTTTGAATCAATTTGGGTTTTGTAAATATTTTTTAATTAATATCTATCTTATTATTAATAGTTTATTAATTTAATTTTTGATCATTATTATAATAACTATCAATAAACATGTTTATATTGAATTTATAAGATGTATGATTATTAATAATATTATAACTAAATATTGTATTCACATTTCAGAAAATTTTAAATCTTAAAACCATTAAACTAGTATACATTAATAAAAAATCATAAATCTCATTTTAATTTTTATTCAGTATAATTTTAAATATGTATTTTAATTATTTATCAGTTTATTTTTATAGAAATATTAATTACAAAATAAATTATTCGTGAGACAGATATAATTTAAATAATTTATATTTCATCAAAAAAATATAAGCTTATAAAAATAGGAACAATTTTAAAAACAAAAATTTATTATTTAGTAAAATATTTTATTTTGATTTTGTATCATTTTAGATTTTGCATTTATATTTTAATTTATATCATTCTTTTTAATAATAGTTTATTAATTATTTATTGATAATTATTATAATATCTATTAATAAAATTATTTATATTGAGTTTACATTATATATAATTATTAAGATTATTATAACTAAATATTATATTCACAATTAAAAAAAATTAAAATTATTATATTTTCAAAGGTTATAACCTTCAAAATTTTAAAAAAAACAAAAAATTAAATTTTTTGTTTTTTCATTCTTTAAATAAAAACTATAAATCACTAAAGGCATCAACACTTAAATCACGAAACCCCATAACACCTAAATACCTAAACCATTAAAACTGTATATCATGAATAATAAATAATAAATCTCACTTTTATTTGTATTCAATATAATTTTAAATATTCATTTTAATTTTTTTTAGTTTATTTTTATAGAATTATAAATTACAAAATAAAATATGTGGAAGACAAATATAATTTAAATTATATACTTTTAATAACAAAAATATAAACTTATAAAAAGAAGCAAAACATCTAAAACATTATTTTTTAGTAATTTATTTTACTTTGATTTTGAATAAATTTAGGTTTTGCAAATATATTTTAAATAATATCTATCTTATTTATAATAGTTTATTAATTAATTTTTTGATCATTAATATAATATCTATCAATATAATTGTTTATATTGAATTTATATGATATATAATAGTTATTATTATCATAACTAAATATAGTATTAACATTTAAAAAAATTTAAAAATTGTTATATTTTCAAAGGTTATAACCTTCAAAAATGAGAAAAAATAACAAAAAATAAATTTTTTGTTATATAAGTGTTTAAATAAAACTTATAAACCATTAAATACCTAAACACATAAACCTCTAAACTCCTAAATCCCGAAGCCCCTAAATACTTAAACCTTTAAACTCATAAACCTTAGATATAATTTAAATAATTTATTGAAATATTAATTACAAAATACATAATGAGTTATACAAATATAATTTAAATAATTTATATTTTATCTAAAAAATATAAAATCTTATAAAATGAGGCAAAAACTAAAAAACAAAAATTATTATTTAGTAATAAATTTATTTTGATTTTTAATCATTTTAGTTATTGTAATTAAATTTTAATTTATATCTATCATTTTAATAATAGTTTATTAATTTATTTTTTGATAATTGATATAATATCTATCAATAAAATTGTTTATATTTAGTTTATATTATATATTGTTATAATAATTATTATTACTAAATATTGTATTCACATTTTAAAAAATTTTATAATTATTATATTTTCAAAGGTTATAATTATTGAAAATTTGAAAAAATATCAAAAATAATTTTTCTTATTTCAATATTTAAAAAAACCTATAAACCACTAATTGCCTAAATACTTAAATGAATAACTTCTAAATCTCGAAAACCCTAAATAGATAATTTTTTTAATCAGATAATCCTAAATAATAAAGAATAAATCCATTTTTATTTTTTTCATTATAATTTTAAATATTCATTTTAATTATTTATTTGTTTATTTTTATATAAATATTAATTACAAAATAAATTATGAGTTTGATATTTATAATTTATATAAATTATTTTTCATCAAAAAAAATATAGATAAACTTATTAAAAGAAAAAAAATTAAAAACAAAAAATTATTATATGTTAATATAATTTGCTTAGCTTTTGAATCATTATTGGTTTTGTAATTATATTTTAATTGATATCTATATTATTAATAATAGATTATTAATTTAATTTTTGATCATTATTAGAATATTTATCAATAAAATTATATATATTGAATTTATATGATATTTAAATATAATGATTATTATAACTAAATATTGATTTCACTTTTGAAAAAAATTTTAAATTTATTATATTTTCAAAGGTTATAACCTTTGAAAATGTGAAAAAATAAAAAAATATTTTTTTTTGATATTTCATTGTTTAAATAAAACCTATAAACCACTAAATGCCTAAACACTTAATTCAATAACTCATAAATCTATAAAACCTTAAATAATAAATAATAATCCTTTTAAATCGGTAACCCTAAAATATAAATAATAAATCTCAATATTATTTTTTTCATTATAATTTTAAATATTCATTTTTATTATTTATTTGTTTATTTTTATATAAATATTAATTACAAAATAAATTATGACTTAGACAAATATAATTTATATAAATTATTTCTCATTAAAATGAAAATAATTTATTTTTAAAGAAAAAAAAAATTTCAAAACAACAAATTATTATTTAGTAATATATTTTGATTTCTTCTGAATCATTTTTATATAGTAATATATTTTTAATCTAAATATTATTATTTAATAATATATTTTGATTTGATTTTGAATCATTGTGTTATGTAAATATATTTTAATTATTATTTATATTATTAATAATAGTTTATTAATTTAATTTTTGATCATTATTATAATATCTATCATTAAAATTGTTTATATTGAATTTTTATGATATATAATTAGTAAGATTAATATAATTATGCATGTATTCACATTTCAAAAAATTTTAAAAATTATTTTATTTTTAAAGGTAATAACCTTAGAAAATCAGAAAAAATCTAAATTTTCTTTTATTTTTATTATATAAATAAAACCTATAAAGCACTAAATGTCTAAAAACATAAAATGATAAACTCCTAAATGACAAAACTCCTAAATAATCAAACCATTAAACCGATATACCACATATAATAAATCATAAATCTCATTTTAATTTGTATTCATTATAATTTTAAATATTCATTTTAATTATTTATTACTTTATTTTTTATAGAAATATTAATTACAAAATAAATAATGAGTGAGACAACTATAATTTTAATAATTTATTTTTAATCAAAAAAATATATAAGCTTATAAAAAGAAGAAAAAATTAAAAAAAAATTATTATTTAGTAATATATTTTACTTTGATTTTGAATCATTATATATAGGTTTTGGAATTATATTTATTGCTATCAATCTTATTAAGAATAGTTTATTAAAATTTTATTTGATCAATTTTATAATATCTAACAATAAAAATACTTATATTGAATTTAAATGTCTTATAATTATTAAGATTATTATAACTAAATATTATATTTACATTTGAAAAAAATTTAAAAATTATTATATTTTCAAAGGTTATAACCTTCAAAAATGATAAAAAATAACAAAAATAATTTTTTTTATTTAAATAAAACTTATAATCCACTAAATGCCTAAACATTTAAATCTATAGAATCCTAAACACCAACACCCCCTAAATACTTAAACCATTAAACATATATAACCTAAATAATAAATAATAAATTTCATTTTTATTTGTATTCTTTATAATTTTAAATATTCATTTTAATTATTTTTTAGTTTATTTTTATAAAAATATTAATTACAAAATAAATAATGAATGAGACATATATTATTTAAATTAATTATTTATTATGAAAAAAAATATAAGCTTATAAAAATAAGCAAAATTTCAAAAATTTAAAATTTTATTTAGTAATATAATTTTCTTTGATTTTGAAATATTTTGGGTTCTGCAAATATATTTTAATTAATATCTATCTTATTAATAATAGTTTATTAATTTATTTTTTGATCATCAAAATAATATATATTAATAAATTTTTTTAAATTGAATTTACATCAAATATAATTATTAAGATTATTATAACTAAGTTTTGTATTCATGTTTTAGAACTTTTAAAAAATTATTATACTTTCAAAGGTTATATCCTTCAAAAAGAGAACTAATAACAAAATTTTTTTTTTGTTATTTTATTTTTTAAATAAAACCTATAAACTACTAAATGCCTAAATACTTAAATCACTAAATTCATAAATCCAAAACTCCAAAATTTATAATCTTTTAAACCTGTATATTTTATCTTATTAATAATAGTTTTATTTAATATCTATTTTATTAATATATTTTACTTTGATTTTGAATCATTTTTGGTATTGCAAATAAATTTTATTTAATATCTATCTTATTAATAATAGTTTATTAATTTATTTTATTATCATCATCATAATATGTATAAAAGAAATTATTTATATTGAATTTAAATAATATATAATTTTTTAGATTATTATAACAAAATTATATGTTCAAATTTTAAAAAAATTTAAAAATTATTATGTTTTCAGAGGTTATAACCTCTGAAAATAAGAAAAAATAAAAAAAATAAATTTTTTTGTTATTATATTTTTTAAATAAAATGTATGAACCAAAAAATACCTAAATTCTTAATGACTAAAATCCTAAACCCCGAAGTCCATAAATACATAAGCCTTTAAATTAGTATAATCTAAATAATAAATAATAAATCTCATTTTTATTAGTATTAATTAAAATTTTAAATATTTATTTTAATTATTTATCAGTTTATTTTTATAGAAATATTAATTACAAAATAAATTATTAGTGAGACGGATATAATATAAATAATTTATTTTTCATCAAAAAAATATAAGATCATAAAAAGAGGCAAAATTTTTAAAACAACATACATTATTTAGTAATTTATTTTAATTTAATTTTGAATATTTTTAGATTTTGCAATTATTTTTTAATTTATATCATTCTAATTAATAATAGTTTATTAATTTATATATTGATCATTATTATAATATCTATTACTAAAATTATTTATATAGATTTTAGATTATATATAATTATCAAGATAATTATAACTAAATATTATATTCACATTTTAAAAAAAATTAAAAATTAATATATTTTCAAAGGTTATAATCTTCAAAAATTAGATAAAATCACTTAAGGCATAAATACTTAAATGACTAAACCCCAACACAACTATATACTTAAACCATTAAACCTGTATATCATGAATAATAAATAATAAATCTCAATTTTATTTGTATTTATTATAATTTTAAATATTTATTTTAAATATTTATTAGTTTATTTTTATAGAATTATAAATTACAAAATAAATAATGAAGACGAATATAATTTAAATAATTTATTTTTAATAACAAAAATACAAACTTATAAAAAAAGCAAAATATTAAAAAAAATTATTATTTAGTAATATATAATTTGATTTTGAATAAATTTAGATTTTGCAAATATATTTTAAATAATATCTATTTTATTAATTATAGTTTAATAATTTATTTATTGATCATTATTATAATATCTTGCAATGTGATTATTTATATTGAATTTAAATGACTTATATTTATTAAGATTATTATAACTAAATATTATATTTACATATGAAAAAAATTTAGAAATTTTTATATTTTCAAAGGGTATAACCTTCAAAAATTAGAAAAAAAAATAAAAATAATTTTTTTTTGTTATATCATTATTTAAATAAAATTTATAACCACTAAATGTTTAAACACTTAAATCTATAAACTCCAAAACACTAAAAAACAAAAATATTGTATTTACATTTTTAAATAATTTTAAAATATTTATATTTTTAAAGGTTATAATCTTTGAAAATGTGAGAAAATATCAAAAATAATTTTTTTTATTTCATTGTTTAAATAAATCCTATAAACCACTAAATGACTAAACACTTAAATCAATAACTCCTAAATCTTTAAAATCCTAAAAAGATAATCCATTTAAACTAGTATACCCTAAATAATAAATAATAAATATAATGATTATTATAACTAAATATTGAATTCACTTTTGAAAAAAATTTAAAAATTATTATATTTCAAAGGTTCCTTTCGAAATATGAAAAAATAATAAAAATAAATTTTTTGTTATTTTATTTTTTAAATAAATCCTATAAACTACTAAATGTCTAAACACTTAAATCACTAAATTCTTAAATCCAAAAACTCCTAAATATACAATCTTTTAAACATGTATATTTTATCTTATTAATAATAGTTTTATTTAATATCTATCTTATTAAAATATTTTACTTTGATTTTGAATCAATTTAGGGTTTGCAAATAGATTTTATTTAATATCTATCTTATTAATAGTAATTTATTTATTATTTTATTATCATCATCATAATATTTATAAAAAAAAATATTTATATTGAATTTATATAATTTATAATTATTTAGATTATTATAAAAAAAATTATTTTCACAATTTAAAAAAATTTAAAAATTATTAAGTTTTGAAAGGTTATAACATTTAAAAATAAGAAAAAATAAAAAAATAAATTTTTTGTTATTAGATGTTTATATAAAATCTATAAAACCACAAAATACCTAAATTCTTAATTACTAAACTCCTAAACCCCTAAGCCCATAAATACATAAGCCTTTAAATTAATATACTCTAAATAATAAATAATAAATCTCATTTTTATTAGTATTCATTATAATTTTAAATATTCGTTTTAATTATTTATTAGTTTATTTTTATCGAAATATTACTTATAAAATAAATTATTAGTGAGACGGATATAATTTAAATAAATTATTTTTAATCAAAAAAATATAAGATTATAAAAAGCGGCAAATATTTTAAAACAAAATATTATTATTTAGTAATTTATTTTAATTTAATTTTGAATAATTTTAGATATTGGAATTATTTTTTAATTTATATCATTTTAATTAATAATAGTTTATTAATTTATTTATTGATCATTATTATAATATCTATTAATAAAATTATTTATATTGATTTTAAATTATATATAATTATCAAGATTATTA
>JAREIK010014225.1:0-15839 GCA_029783825.1 Sapria himalayana
ATATATATATTTTTATTTATTATTTATTTATCTATCTATTTATCTATTTGTATTTTGTTTATGTGTCAATCTATCTAACTATGTAACTGTCTATCTTCTGATCTATCTATTTGACTACTATCTATCTTTTATTTATTAGTTTATTAGACTATATGTCAATAAATCAATCAATCGGTCTATATATCTATCTATCGATTATCTGTCTGTCTAACTATCTATTTGTGCATTCAATATTTGTTTACTGTATAATTATCTAAGATACTATTAGTCTATTAGTCTATCAATTTATAAGTCAATCTATCTATTTATTTAAGTATCTATCTTTGTATTATTCTATCTTTGTATATATCTATCTATCTATTTATCATTCTTCTATCAATATATTTTCCTAACTATCTATCTATCATCTTTCTATCTATCTATTTTTATATTTATCTATCTATTTATCTATATATCTATTTATTTTTTCCATCAATCTATCTAACTATTTGTCTATCTTTTTATATGTAAATTCTATCTATTTGTCTATCTATCTGTCTATCTATATATCTATCTAACTATAGAATTATCTATTTTTCTATCAATCTATTAGTCTATCTATCTGACTTCTATATACATGTTTATGTGTCTATTATATATATATATATGTTTTATCTGTCTATCTATCTATATTTCTCTCTATCTATCTATCTATCTATTTATCATTCTATATGTCAACATGTCAATCTATTTTTATTTCTATTTATCTTTCTAACTGTCTATCTATCCATCCATATATTTGTATATTTGGCTATGTCTCTATATCTCTATCTACCTTTGAGATTATCAGTCTATATGTTTATGAATCTATCTATTAATAGTTCTAATTGTCTATATGTCTATCTGTCTATATATTTTAGTTTCTATCTATCTATCTATCTATCATCTATCTGTATATATGTCTATCTATATCTATGTATCGGTCTATATATTTATATGCCTATCTATCTAGCTATCTATTTCTTTATATGACTATATGTCTATATATCAATCTATGTTACTATCTATTTGTCAATTTGTCTAACTATTTAAATGTTTTTCTATTGATCTATCTATCCATAAATCTTAAAATATTATATATATATATATATATATATATATATATATATATATATATATATATATATTTATTTATTTATTTATCCATCTATCAATATGTATATCTGTTTATTTGTATGTCTATCTATTTGTCTATATATATCTATCGATCTATCTATATGTTTATCCATATATCTTTCTATCTGTATGTCCAAATGTTTATATATCTATCTATCAGTCAGTCTGTCTATCTATCTATGTATCTGTTTATCCGTTTATCTATCTATTTGTCTATCATCCTATCTAACAATCTGCCTATCTATATATTTATCTAATAGTCTATGTATCTATCTCTATGGCTATATATATATATTTGTCTAACTAGATATATGTCTATATCTTTATCTATATATCTATCGATTTATCTATCAGTCTATCTATATATCTTCTATATGTATAACTTTATATTTGTATATTTATCTATCTATATATGTATCTATTTTTCTATCTTTCAATCTATCAATATGTCAGTCTATCAATCTGTTTATCTTTCTATCTATCTAATTTACTAATTAACTAATAATCTATCTAATTCACTAACTTACTAATAATCAATCTGTCTTTCTCTCTGTCAAGCTAACTATTTAACTTTACTTCTATCAATTAGTCTATCTATCTATCAATTTATCTATCGATCTGTCTATCTATATATCTATCTATATATTTATTCATCATTTTATCTATCTTTCTATTTGTTTATCTATCTATATGTTTATAAATCAATCAATCTATCTGTCTATCTATCTATCATTTAATCTATCTATATGATTATGTCTATTGATCTATCTATCTATCGGTCTATATATCTATTGGTCTATCTATCTATGTGTCTATTTGTATATCGATCTATCTATCTATATATCTATATATCTATCTTTCTTTCTTTATGTTTATTTGTCTATATGTATATCTATTTAACTATCTATGATTTGTTTTCTGTCTATCCTCATATCTATCTATTTATCTATCTATCTAAAAATTTAGCTATCTATATATTTATCTATCTATTTGTGGAGATATCTATATATCTATCTATATATCAACCTATATTCTTATATTACTATCTGTCTATATATCTATATGTCTATCTAAGTATTTTTCTATTAATCTATTTGTCTATCTATCTATCTATCTATATGTCTATTTATCTATAAGTCAATCTATCTATATACCATTTAATTTATTTGTCTAATAATCTATTTATATATCTATCTATATATCTATCTATATATCTCCCAATCTTTCGATTTGTATATATGTATATCTATCTATATGCATATCTATTTATCTTTATATCATTCTATCAATGTATCTATCAATCTATCTATTTTCCATCTATCTATTTATATATCTTTATATCTCTATATATGTCTATCTATCTGTCTATTAGTATATCATGCTATCTGTTAATTTGTCTATATATATATATATATATATCATTCTATGTATCTATCTATTTGTTTATCAATCTATATGTCTATCTATGTATCTTTGTATCTTTCTATCTATATGTCTACTTGTCTATTTATCTATCTATTTGTATATCTATCTATCTATATATATATCTGTCAATATTTCTATCTATTTATCCGTCAATCTATCTAAGTGTTCATCTATCCATAGGTCTATTTGTCTATTTGTCTATTTGTCTACTTACTTATCTATCTATCTTTCTATTTATCTATCTATCTATCTATCTCTCTATATTTCTATGTGTCAATTTACTTATCTGACTATCTGGGTATCTATCTATTTGTCTATCTATCTACTAATCTATCTATCTATTTGTACATCTTTTAACTCTCTATTTGTCAATCTATCTATTATCATCTATAGCTGTCTATCTATCTATATGTCTATATGTCTATCTGTCTATATATTTATCTTTTTATCTTTCAATCTGTCTATTTGGCCATCCATATATCCATTTATCTTTGTATTTATATATATTTATATTTATCAATCTATCTAATTATCTATCTATCTACCTGTCTATCTATCTATCTATTTGACTATCTATCAATATATCTAACTAACTATCTATCTATCAATCAATATATATATATATATATATATATATCTATCTATCTATTTATCTATTTTTCTGTATATCTATCTATCTATTAGTCTATATGTGAATTTGGTTATGTGTCTATTTGTCTATCTATATTTTTATTTGACTCTCTGTCTATTTCCCTATTTATCTATCTATCTAGTAATATATCAATTTATTTGTCTATCTATTTATATATCTATGTATCTTTCTATTTATGAATCTGTATATATATCTATCTTTTTATTTGTATAATTATCTAACTTTCTATATGTCTATCTATATATCTTTCTATCTAACTATCTATCTATCAAACATATAATTGTCTTTCTTTCATTTATCTAATATTCAATATATCTATCTATCTAATTATATTATCCATCTGTCTTTCAGTATATCTATCTTTCTATTTGTCTGTTTATCTATAATTCTTCCAATATATCTATCTAGCAATCTATCTATATATCTGTCTGCTTATCTATCTATTTATCTATCAATCTATCTATATATCTAACTATCATATATCTATATATCAGCTACCTATCTAGCTATCTATCTTCGTATCTATTTGTCTTTTAGTTTAATTATCTATCTATCTATCTCTTTATCTTTCTATATGTCCATCAACCTATATATATATATATATATCATCAATCAATCTATCTATCTATCTATCTATTATATATATATATATCTATCTATCTATATGCATATCTGTCTATCTATCTATCTATCTATCTAGGTATTTATCAATCTATTTATGTATCTGGGTATTTGTATATTTTTTTATGAATATATCTATTTATCTTTTTATTTATATATCTATTTATCTATAAATATTTATATCCATCTATCTTTATATATGTCTAACTATCAATTTGTTTATCTATCTATCAAAGTATTTCTCTATTACTCAATCTTTTTATATCTCGATCTATCTATCTCTTAATCTCTCTATGTGTTTCTCTATGTATCTATTTTTCTATTTGTGTATCTATCTACCTATCTATTTATCAATCAATTTGTGATTTTATCTATCTTTCTATGTATCAATTTATTTATCTGCATATCTATCTATATCTCTTTTTTTCTATTTTTTCTTCTCTATTTATCTTAATTTCAGAATCTTTCAATTAATCAATCAATCAATCAATCAATCTGTTTATCTAACTAACGAACTATCTGCATATCTTTCTATCAGTTTATCTATTATTGTATATTTCTATCTTTTTATTTACCTATCTGTCTATATATCTATCTATTATATGTCAAATTGTTCATATATTTATTGTTTGTGTTTATTTATCTAGTTGTCTATCTTTTTATTTTTCTATCTATCTATAAGACTCTCTATCAATTTAACTATGTATCTATATTTCTATCCATCTATCTATCTATTTGTCTATCTGTTTATATATCTACCTATCTGTCTGTATGTCTGTCTATATGTATATCTTTCTATCTTTCTATCTATCTATCTATCTGTCTGTCTATCTATATATTTCTTTTTTAGTCTCTTTGTCTATCTAGCTATATGGCTATCTATCTATATGTCTATATATCTATTTATATATCTATCTATCATCATATCTATTTGTCTATATGTTTATCTATCTATATGACTATTTGCCTATCTATCTATTTTATTATCTAATAGTATATCAGTCAATCTTTCAATTTCTCTATCTTTTCTAAGAATTATTTTTCTATAAATCTTTTTATCTATCTCTCTATCTACCTATCTATCTATTTGTTTATCTGTCTTATTATTTAATTGTTTATTTTCCTATTTGTCTACCTGTCTATCTCTCTATCTCTCTATCTATCTATCTATCTATCTATATATCTTTTAATCTATCTATCTTTATATCATTTTGTATATCTATGTGTCAATTTGTTTATCTATCAATCTATTTATCAATCAATCTATCTATCTACCGATATCTCAGTCTATTAATCTGTATATATGTCTATCTATCTATCTATCTGTCTATCTATATATCTATCTATCTATATATCTACCAATCTATGTATATATCTATCTATATATCTATTTATCTGGCTATATATTTGTCAATATATATATATATATATATATATATATATATATATATCTATCTATATGTCTATCTATTTCTATCAATCAGTTTTTTTTTCTATTTGTCTCTATGTCTATCTGTATAACTATCTATCTGTCTATCTTTCTATTTGTTTATATTTCTATGTGTCTATCTATCTGTCTATCATTCTATTTGTCTATCTATCTAACTGTCTAGGTGTCTTTTTGACTATTAGTCTATCTATTAATCTATATATAAATCTATCCATCTATCAATCTGTCTATATATATATTTATCTATTTATGTATCTATTTATCTATCTATATGTCTTTCTATCTTTCTGTCTATATGTCTATCTATCTGATTATCATTTTATATATCTACCTATATATCTATCGATGTGTCTATTTGTTTAAATGACTACCTATCAATCAATCAATCAATTAGTCTGTCTATCTATCTATTTGTCTCTCTATCTATCTATCTATCTATGTATATGTGTATCTATCTATTTTTCTATCTCTCAATCTTTCAATCTATTAATCTATTAATTTGTGAATCTATCTATATATCTATCTATCTATCTATTTGTCTATCCATCAAATTGTCTAATTATATATATATATATATGATTGTCTATCTATCTATTTATCAAACTATCTAATTGTCTATTATTCTATTAAATATTTGTCTATCTATCTATCTATTTATCTTTCTATCTTTATTTCTATTTAACTATATATTTGTCTATTTGTCTATTTGTCTGTGTCTATATGCGTATATGTCTATCTATTTATTTATCTATATATATGTCTTTGGATCCATGTGTCTATCCATCTATCAGTCTATCAGTCTATCTATCTATTTATCTGTTTGTCTATCTATCAATCAATCAATCTATCTATCTTTCTATATTTCTTTATATCTACATATCTATTTATTTCTATATCTATCTACCTCTCTATCTATTTATCTATCTGCTAATCTATATATCTTCATATATTTATATCAATCTATCTGTATATCTATCTATCTATCTATCTATCTATCTGTATATCTATCTATCTGTTTATCTATCTATCTATCTATCTATTTTTTATTTATGTATATGTCTATATATTTATCTGCCTATATGCCTATATATCTTTCATCTGTCAATCAATCTATCTATTTATTTATTTGTCTTTCTATCTACCTATCTACCTCTCTGCATATATATATATATATATATATATATATATATCTGTTTATCTATCTATCAATCAATCTATCTGTGTATATATCTATCTATTTTCCTATCAATCTATCTATCTATATTTCTATCTATCTATATGTCTATCATTCTATTTGTCTATTTATCTATCGATTTGTCTCTATATTTATCTAACTAACTAACTATCTTTCTTTCTTTCTATTTATGTCTTTTAGTCTATCAACCTTTGTGTTTATGTGTCTATTTGTTTTTTAGTCTATCTTTCTATTAGTTGATGTGTCTATGTGTCTATCTATCTATCTGTCTGTCTCTCTACCCATCTCTCTAATTGTATATCTAGTGAGGTAAGATCCATATTTTACACAACTTTAAGTCCTCTTTGGCATGACACTTGAAATTATGTTATTTAGGTTGGTAACTCTTACCAATTACATCTAACTCAATTCTTAGATATTTATGTGATTTTGACATCATATGTCCCAGCATGTTTTAATCCCATCTAGTGCCATTAGGACAAAAACTATTTTAATAACATAATAAAGTTAAACCATTTTTAATCATATGGGTAGTACCATTACTAATCTTGACTTACTAATGTCACCTTATTTACTTCTACTATGCTAGAACCCACAATAAGGTGATAAAAGGTTTGACAAGTGTCTAAATATAGATGACATGTTAACATTAAACATTATGTGAGGGATCTTGATTGATTTTAATTTCAATTAATAGTTCTTATCATATATCTTAAATCAACTACTCATGTAACATTATACATAGCATCTCATGCATGCATATAATAAACATGTCATAGTATGGCCTTAAACTAGATAGATCTCCACAAGCCAATATGAAGATCAATAGTTATTAATCCTAGGTAGTAATAAGCAGCTCCATGACGTTGATTTGACCATGAACTTGCGCATATACACCTAGCTTCTCCATCATCATGATTGGATTGCATGACTTCAAATGGCTTGCATTGTCTTTCTTTTTTTATTTCAACAATAAAAAAATTACAATAAAACAAAATGGCATGCAAGAGATATTTAATAATTACAACCCTTGACAAAAAAATAATACCCTACCAAACACTTTGGTTAAAAAGGCCATACTTTGCACATGTGAAGCAATTTAACATGCAAAATATATAATGTTATCAGATAGCATAAATAATTTGCATTAAAAGAAATAAATTATAATAATAGTGTATTTAAAAACAAATAAATTTATAAGGTTATCTAGAGTTGTTATGGTGGTTCCGCTAGCTGGTTAGTTGACGGGGTCAAGGGGGGCCGCCTTCACGGGGTAGGGGGTAGCACCCTAGGAAAAAATTAAATTTCCATTGATTTTAGTAATAAATTTTCATTGATCTCATCAATAAATGTTCATTGATCATATCAATAAATTTTTATTAATCTCATTAATAAATTTTCATTTATCTTATCAATAAATTGTTATTAATCTCATCAATAAATTTTTTATTAGTCTTATCAATAAAATAAAAATAAGGCGAAATCCATCAAAATCACATTAAAACAACATATTCTATAATCTCATTATACATTGGGCATATTTTGGCACCCCCATAAACAATCACCGATTAATCAAAATTAATATATGAATTTAGTCCATGTATTAATCTGATTAAGACAAAGCTAGAATCATATATCATGCTATTAAACACTATAATGGAAATATCCAATTCGAATTCTCAATCATACTAACAAATTATTTTAGGTTTTAGATTCAATCAATAAATTCCCCAACAAAACCTATTAACTATGTTGATCACACAAACCATAATATCACATATATTCAAAATTGCAAATCATGCTAGACTCATATACATCACATACATACAATAAAATGTGGCATTATTAGTTTTTATGAAAACACAAGTTCCTATGATACCACTGTTGGGGTTTCGGGTATAATATCCAATCTAATTGGAACATAAATGCACAACAACCATAATTTTTATTTTTTAACCCACCAAAGAACACATGTGATTCATATAAACACGAAAAAAGGGTAAATGAAATATACCTCTTGTAGATCGATTCATCAAGCCTTCAAAGTGTGCGTCATTGTTTATTCGGATCTTTAAAGGTACAGCCTTTCAAAAAAATGACCACCCTCTACAAGCATCCACACACGAACAAATAATGAATGATCTTGTTGAATGCTTGTTCAACTCCATCTTCTCAAAATGAAAGGATTTCTCTCTCTTTTATATAAGATGACTACTTGCATAAAATATGTCTCACATATATATATACGAGTTTGCTAAGATTTTAGTCATAAATGAAATTAATTATAGATTTAAAACACTTTTAAATAATAACAACTTAAATTCAAATCCTTAAAAATCCCTTTTAAATGAATTTATTTATTAAAACTCAAGTTCAATGTAACATAATTATTTATTTATTTAAATCAAAAATTTAAACTTTCTCAAAATTAAATTCAAAATTAAATTATAACTAATTGTTATTTGTGATTTAAAATAATCTCATCATTTAAAATTACTACAGAAAGTGAAAAACCATAACTATTATTATTCGTTCTTAATGTTCGACCCTATAGGTTCAATTAACATTAGCCATAGTCCTAAATCACATTTTGATTCTATAATTCATAAGTGGCCTCTAGAAAAACATTATGAAGACCTAAGTTAAATGAAAAGCTCATGATCTGAGACAACCTTGATATAGCTAATGACATATTCCTTTTATCTCATGATATCTTGATAGAATAAAAGGCATGGACAAAGTCAACCTCATATCATTCTTTCTTTGATTATTTGAAAGCTAATTAGAATGGCTAAACAAATGATATTGATCTCCATCAATTTAGTTGAGCTCGGGGAAGTATTTTTCAGTCTTAATTATCGAGGGGACCCAGAGATATCTCTCTTATAATAATAGCGATAAATTCCATCTTTATCATTCATATCTAACTACATTATTTTTATTATGTTCAATTATAACCTTTATAGTAATCTGATTAAAGACAATGTTTGATTATAATAAAACACAATATTCTTTAAGTTGAGAACTATAGCGATCTGAGGTCAAAGGTTTTAAAAACATAACTATTAGAGATTAACTTATGACTTTGATCCATGTATTAATCTCAAGACGATTATGTCTAATATTTGTTTTCAACAAATAGATATAAATTTGATTTGTATCTCATACACATATTCATCACATGAATATCAATAAAACTTTATACTAATCTTATTTCATTTCTATTCCCATAACAATAACTGAATAGGGACATTTAGAAGAATTAATAATATAATTCAATAATATTATATATAATAAATATGTAAATAATCACAATAATTATTTCTCACAAATAACCTAAATACCATATCCATACAATAGGCCTAAATCACTATTACTAACATATATGTCAGTATAACTATCTATCTATGTAACGATCTAACTATCAATTTTCTATCTATCTATTTATCCAATTGTCTATCATTTAAACAATCTAATTTTCTTTCTATCTATCGATGTATCAATCAATTTATCAATCTATCTACTTTTCTATCTATCAATGTGTTTTTTTTCTATTTATATATTTATATATCTATCTATGTTTTTATCTATGTGTCAATCAATCAATCAAACTATCTATATATCTTTTTATCCATCTATTTGTCTATATGTCTTTCTTTATATATATATATATATAACTATTTAGCTATCTATCTATCTGTCTATCTTTCTAACAATATATTTGTCTATCTATCTATTTTCCTATCTACTAATGTGTATATCAATCTATATATCTAAATGTATTTCTCTCAATTTATCGATCTAAATATTTGAATATTTATTTATCTTTAAATTAGACTATATATCTATATATTTATATCTCGATCTTCTATTTGTCTATTTTCTATTTCAATAGTAATCTATCTATATATCTATCTATCTATATATCTATCTATCTATCTCTCTATCTTTCTATCTACCTATTAGCCATCTATCTTACTTTTTATCTATCTATCTATCTATTTAACTATGTATCTTTCTATCTATCTGTCTATCTATATATCTATCATTCTGTCTATCTATCTATCTATCTATAAATCTACCAATTTCTCTATTAATATATCTATCTATTTTCCTATTTGTTTAAATATATATATATACATATCTATATATATATAGTTATTTTGTTATCTATCTATATGTCATTCTGTGTATCTTTTTATCTTTCTATGTATCTACCAATCTACCAATCTATCTATCTATGATCCTTTCTGTCCATATATCTATCTATCTATCTGTCTATCAATCTATTTGTATATATATATATATATATATATATATATATATATCTATCTATCTACCAATTTTTGTACCTATCTATATGTCTATCTATCTATCTATCTATATGTCAATATGTCTATCTATCTATATATTTATCTAACTATTTTACTATCTTTCTATCTATTTGTTTATCTCTCTAATCTATCTATCTATATGTCTTTATATATATATATATATATATATATATATATATATATATATATATATATATATATATATATATATATATCTATCTATCTATCTATTTATATATCTATCTCTTTATCTGTCTATCTATGTAACTATTAAATTATCTATCTGTCAAAATATCTATCTATCTTTCTTTCTTTCTTTGTATCTATATATTTGTCTATCTATCTATTTATCTATCTGCCTATCTTTCTATCTATCAATTTGTCTATCTGTCAATCTCTCTATCCCAATAACTATATGTCTGTGTCTATCTATCTATTTATCTATCTATATGTCTAATTGTTTATCGGTCTATTTTCTTTTATGTCTATCTACCTATATTTCAATCAATCTATCTATACAACTATCTATCTATCTAACTATCTATCTATCCATATATATGTATATCCATGTCTTTGTCTTCTATATATCTTTCTATCTATCTATTTGTCTAAATGTCTATCTATAAATATATATCTATATATATATACACACATCTATCTATCTATTTTTCTATCTATCTAACTATCTATATGTCTATCTATCTATATGACTATCTCTCTATCTTTCTTTCTATCTATATATTTATTTATCTATCGATATGTCTAGCTATCTATCTATCTAACTATCTATTTTTATACTTATTTATCTAAATATCTATCTATTTGTCTATCTATCAATTTGTCAATCTATCAATCTATCTTCTATCTATCTATCTCCATATTTTTATAATAGTCTATCAGTCTATAAATTTATGTGTTTATCCATCTCTCTGTTTATCTATCTATTTGTATGTCTATCTATCTAATTGTCTAAATATATATTTGTCTATTTTTTTATCTATATATTTTATTATCTGTCTATTTGTATACCAATATTTATGTCTATATGTTTATCTTACTATTTTATAATCTATATTTCTATTTATCTATTTATATTTCAACCTATTAATTTTTCAAACAATCTTTCTATTTGTCTATATCATAATGAGTTAAACAATATATATGTTTATTAATCAATTAAAGTATGTGTTTAACTATTTAACTATCTATCTATCTATTTTTTTATGTTTATCTATCTATCTATCAATCTATCTATATATCTATCTAACTATCTTTTTCTCTAGATAGCTGTCTATATATCTATCTATTTTTATATCTATTTTTCTATCCGTTTATTTATAAATCTATCTGCCAATCTCTCTATCTATCTATTAGTCTATCAGTCTATAAGTCTTTTTATCATTCCATCAATTTGTCTATATATCATTCTATATGTCTATTTATCTATTTGTCTATCTATCTATTTGCCTAACTATCTATTTGGGTCAAACTATTTATTTGTCTATCTATTTTTCTGTATATAGATCTATCTATCTATATATCTTTCAATCTATTATTCTATCTATCTAAATATCTTTTTTATATATAATTCACTAACTATCTAACTAACTAACTATCTATCTGTATAACTATTTAAAAGAGTATATATCTATTTGTCAATATGTATATCTATATATCTATCTATTTGTTTATCTATATATATGTTTATCTATCTATCTACCTAATTGTATATTTGAATATCTATCTATCTATTTATCTATATATTTGTCTATTTATTTCTCTATAAATCTCTGAAACTTTCAATCTTTCTATCTATTTTGTATATATCTCTCTATTTGTATATTAGTCTATTAGTCTATAAATCTTTGTATCATTACATCTATTTATATGTCTATCTATCTATATGTCTATTAATCAATTTGCCTAATTGTCTTTCTGTGTCGATCTATCTATCTATCTGTCTGTCGATAGGTCTATATTTCTATCTACCTATCTATAAATTTAACTTTCATTCTTTCAATTTGTGAATATATTAATTTTTCTTTCTTTCAATATTTCTATCAATTTAATTAATTAACTATCTATTTATCTATCTATATATTTATCTAACTATTTATCTATCTATTTATATATCTATCTATCTACCTTTCTATAAAGTTGTTTATCTTTCTATCTATCTATTTGTTTATATATCGATGTATCTATCTATCTATGTATCTTTATATCTATATATCTATATATTTATCTATTTTTCTATCCATCTATCTATCTAGATGTCAATCAATATATATGTATATCTATTTATCACTTTATCTATCAAATTATCTATCTAATTGGTCTTTCACTCAATCAATCTATCAATCTTTCTTTTTATTTACCAAACTATCCAACTACATTTTAGTCTATCGGTCTATTTGTCTATCTGTTATTTATGTATCTATCTATATGTCTATCTATCTATTTTTTATCTTTCTATGTGGTTTATGTACTATCTGACTATCTATCTATATGCCTATCTATTTATCTGACTATCTATCTATCTATGAATATATCGATTTATCTATCTTTCTATATATCTATTGATCTTTTTATCTGTCTATCTACCTATCCATATATTTATTTTTATATCTTTCTAGCTATCTATATATCTATATGTCTATCTATCTATCTATCCATCTTTCTTTCTCTATATATGTCTATCTTTCTATAGCTATATATATATATCAATCTATCTACTTATCTATCAATCTATCTTTATAATTATCTATCTATCAATCTATTTATCAATCTATCTATGTATATACCTCTCTATCTATATATCTATATATGCACACAATTTTTAATCTACCTATCTACCTATCTATCAATCTGTCAATCAATTTATAACTATCTGACTATCTTCTCTCTATTTATTTATTTAACTATCTATCTATATATCAATCTATATGTCTATCTATCTATCTGTCGATCTATGTATTTATTTATTTATCTATTTATCTATCTAATTATATCTCTCTATCTACCGATAAGCTTATCTATTTATATGTCTATTTTACTATCTATCTTTCTATTTATCTATATATATATATCTCTCTCTCTCTTTGTGTCTTTCAGTCTATGTATCTATTAGTCTATCTACCAATCTGTATATCTAGCTATATATATATCTTTCTTTCTTTCAATCATTATATCTGTCGATCAGTCTATTTGTCTATATATCGATCATTCAATATGTATATCTCTATCTTTCTTTCTACATATATGCATATCTCTCTATCTATTTATTTGTAATCTATATACCAATTTATTTGCATATATGTATCTCGGTATATCTTCCTATCTTTCTGCATATGTGTCTATATATATCTATCAATCTGTGTCTATCTCTTTATCTGACAATCAATCTTTCAGCATATCTATATATATAGTAACATAGTTTATAATGTATCTATCTACCTATCTATCTGGCTATCTATCTATTTGGGTAACTATAAATCTGCCTATCTGCATATGTATGTATGTATTTATCTATCTATCTATCTATCAATATATCTATCTATCTATGTGTATATATATTTATCTCACTTTTGGTCGATCTAACTATCTATAAATCTATATAGCTTTCTGTATATATCTATATCTATCTCCCTATCTTTTTATATCTTTATCTATCTATTTATCTTTTTGTCTATTAGTATATCATTCGATATCTCTAACTATCTATTTATATATTAGTCTCTCATTATGTCTATATATCATTTTATCTATCTGTGAATCAATCTATCTTTCTATCATTATATATATTTATCTATCTATCTATCTATTTGTATCTCTATCTATCTGTCTGTCTATCTATCAATTTATCAATTTATCTATCTATATATCTATCTGTTTATCTATCTATTTGTTCATCTATCTATGTGTCTATCAATCAATCTGTCTATCTATTTGTCTCTCTTTATACTTGTATATCTATTAATCAATCTATCTATTTGTCTATGTGTATTTGTGTCGATGAGTCTAACTATCAATTTATCTATCTATCTCTCTATTATATATATATCTTTTAGTCTATTGTTCATATGTATATCTAGCTATCTATCTATCTATTTTTCTATCTATCTAACTATCTATTTATATATCTATTAGTCTATTAGTTTTCTATTTTTATATCTATCTATATGTCTATTAGTTTATCTATCTATTTGTCTATCTATTAATCAATCTATTTTTATAGCTATCAATATTTCTATTTATTAATCTATCTATCTATCTATCTATCTATCAATCTATCTATTATCTGTATATTTTTCCTATCTATCTATATGTCCATCTATTTATTTGTTTATTTATCTAAATGCCTATATGTCTATCAATCTAAATATGTAACTATCTAACAATTTATATTTCTATCTATCAATCTATCTAACTATTTATCTAAGAAACTATATAACTGTCTATCTATCTATCTATATATAATCTGTCTGTCTATCTATCTATATATCTTTATAGCTTTTTGTATATATCTATATCTATCTCCCTATCTTTTTATATCTTTATCTATCTATTTATCTTTTTGTCTATTAGTATATCATTCGATATCTCTAACTATCTATTTATATATTAGTCTCTCATTATGTCTATATATCATTTTATCTATTTGTGAATCAATCTATCTTTCTATCATTATATATATTTATTTATCTATCTATCTATCTATTTGTATCTCTATCTGTCTGTCTGTCTGTCTATCTATCAATTTTATCAATTTATCTATCTATATATCTATCTGTTTATCTATCTATTTGTTCATCTATCTATGTGTCTATCAATCAATCTGTCTATCTATTTGTCTCTCTTTATACTTGTATATCTATTAATCAATCTATCTATTTGTCTATGTGTATTTGTGTCGATGAGTCTAACTATCAATTTATCTATCTATCTCTCTATTTAATATATATCTTTTAGTCTATTTGTTATATGTATATCTAGCTCTCTATCTAT
>JAREIK010014226.1:0-35985 GCA_029783825.1 Sapria himalayana
AAATTTATATTTTTATTAATAGTTTATAAATTTAATTTTTGATCATTATTATAATATCTTTCATTAAAATTATTTATATTGAATTTATATGATATATAATTAGTAAGATTAATATAATTATACATGGTATTAATATTTCAAAAAATTTTAAAAATTATCTTATTTTCAAAGGTTATAACCTTTGAAAATCTGAAAAAATCGAAAAAAAAAATTTTATTTATTTTATTTAAATAAAACCTATAAACCACAAAATGCCAAAAAACATAAATTGCTAAACTCCTAAACAACAAAACTCCTAAATAATCAAACCAATAAACAGGTATACCATTTATAATAAATTACAAATTTAATCTTAATTTGTATCCATTATAATTTTAAATATTCATTTTAATTATTTATTAGTTTATATTTATAGAAATGTTAATTACAAATAAATAATGAGTGAGACAAATATAATTTTAATAATTTATTTTTAATCAAAAAAAATATAACCTTAAAAAAGAAGTAAAAATTTAAAAACAAAAAATTATTATTTATTAATATATTTTACACTGATTTTGAATCAGTGTATATAGGTTTTGAAATTATATTTTAATTACTATCAATCTTATTCATAATAATTTATTAATTTATTTTTTGATCATAATTATAATATCTATCAATAAAATTACTTAAATTGAATTTTAATGTTTTATAATTATTAAGAATATTATAGCTAAATATTATATTTACATTTGAAAAAATATTTAAAAATTATTATATTTTCAAAGGTTATAACTTTCAAAAATGATAAAAAATCACAAATATAATTTTTTTATAATTTTATTTTTTTAATAAAACTTATAAACCACTAAATATCTAAACCTTTAAATCTGTAGACTCCTAAACCCCAAAACCCCCTAAATACTTAAAGCATTAAACCTATATAACCTATATAACCTATATAATAAATGATAATTATAATATCTATCAAAAGTTTATTAATTAATCTCTATCTTATTATTAATAGTTTATTAATTTAATTTTTGATCATTATTAATATATTTATCAATAAAATTGTTTAAATTGAATTTAAATGATATATAATTATTAATATTAATATAACTAAATATTGTATTCACATTTCAAAAAATTTTAAATATTATTATATTTTCATAGGTTATAACCTATGAAAATGATAAAAAATTGCAAACTTTTTTTGTTATTTTATTGTTTAAATAATACCTATAAATCACTAAATGGCTAAACACTTAAATCACTAAACTAAATAATGATAAAACCTCTAAATACTTAAACCATTAAACAAGTTTACATTAATAATAAATCATAAATATCATTTAAATTTGTATTTAGTATAAATTTTAATTTTTATTTTAATTATTTATCAGTTTATTTTTATAGAAATATTAATTACAAATTAAATTATCAGTGAGACATATCTAATTTAAATTAAACCAGTATACCCTAAATAATAAATAATAAATCTCAATATTATTGTTTTCATTATAATTTAAAATATTCATTTTAATTAGTTATTTGTTTATTTTTATATACATATTAATTACAAAATAATTTATGAGTTAGATAGATATAATATATATAAATTAGTTTTCATCAAAAAAGAATAGATATACTTTTTAAAAGAAAAAAATATTCAAAACAAATAATTATTATTTAGTAATACCTTTTCCTTTGCTTTTGAATCATTTTAGGGTTTGATATTATATTTTAAGTAATATGAATCTTATTCATTATAGATTTTTAATTTACTTTTTTAGATTTATTAGAATATCTATCAATAAAATTGATTATATTGAATTTATATCATATATAATTATTATGATTATAATAAATAAATATTGTATTCACTCTTTAATAAAATTTTGAAATTATTAAATTTTCAAAGGTTATAACCTTAAAAATATGAGAAAAAATACTAAAAATAAATTTTTTGTTATTTCAATTTTTAAATAAAGCCTATAGACCATTAAATGCCTGCTTACTTAAATCAGTAAGCTAATAAACCACGAAACCCCTAAATACATAAACCTTTTAACATCTATATACTACTTAATGAATAATAAATCTAATTTTTATGTCTATTTATTATAATTTTAAATATTCAATTTAATTATTTATAGTTTAATTTTTTAAAAATATTAATTACAAAATAAATTTCGAGTGAGACAAACATTATTTAAATAATTGATTTTTTTTAAAAAATATAAGCTTATAAAAAGAAGGAAAATTTAAAAATTAAATATTATTATTTAGTAATATATTTTGATTTGATTTTGAATCATTTTGCGTCATGTAAATATATTTTAATTAAAATTTATATTTTTAGTAATAGATTATTAATTTAATTTTTGATCATTGTTATAATATCTATCATTAAAATTGTTTATATTAAATTTATATGATATATATTCAGAAAGATTAATATAATTATACATGGTATTCACATTTCAAAAAACTTTAGAAATTATCTTATTTTCAAAGTTTATAACCTTTGAAAATCAGAAAAAAATCTAAAATTTTATTTTTATTTTTATTATTTAAGTAAAAGCTATAAACGACAAAATGCCCAAAATCTTAAATTGCTAAACTCCTAAACAACAAAACTTCTAAATAATCAAACCAATAAACAAGTATACCTTATATAATAAATCACAAATCTCATTTAAATTTCTATTCATTATAATTTTAAATATTCATTTTAATTATTTATTAGATTATTTTTTATATAAATGTTAATTACAAAATAAATAATGAGTGAGACATATATAATTTTAATAATTTATTTTTTATTCAAAAAAAAATATAAGCTTATAAAAATAAGTAAAAATTAAATAACAAAAAATTATTATTTAGTAATATATTTTACTTTGATTTTGATTCATTGTATATAGGTTTTTAAATTATATTTTAATAACTATCAATCTTATTAATAATAGTTTATTAATTTATTTTTTGATCATTATTATAATATCTATCAATAAAATTACTTATATTGAATTTTAATGTTTAATAATTATTAATATTATTATAACTGAATATTATTTTTACTTCTGAAAAAAAATTTAAAAATATTATATTTTCAAAGGTTATAACCTTCAAAAATGATAAAAAATCTAAAAATAATTTTTTATATTTTTATTATTTAAATAAAAATTATAAATAACTAAATACTTAAACTTTTAAATCTATAGACTCCTAAACCCTAAAACCCCCTAAAAACTTAAAGCATTAAACCTATATAACCTATATAATATATGATAATTATAATATCTATCAATAGTTTATTAATTAATCTCTATCTTATTATTAATAGTTTATTAATTTAATTTTTGATCATTATTAATATATCTATCAATAAAATTGTTTAAATTGAATTTAAATGATATATTTTTATTAATATTAATATAACTAGAGATTGTATTCACATTTTAAAAAATTTAAATATTATTATATCTTCAAAGGTTATAACCTATGAAAATGATAAAAAATTGCAAATATTTTTTTTGTTATTTTATTATTTAAATAATACCGATAAACCACTAAATGCCTAAAAACATAAATCACTAAACTCATAAACGACAAAACCTCTAACTACTTTAACTATTAAAATGGTATACATTAATAATAAATCATAAATATCATTTAAATTTGAATTTAGTATAATTTTTAATTTTTATTTTAATTATTTATCAGTTTTATTTATAGAAATATTAATTACAAATTAAATTATCAGTGAGACAGATCTAATTTAAATTATACCAGTATACCCTAAATAATAAATAATAAATCTCAATATTATTGTTTTCATTATAATTTAAAATATTCATTTTAATTAATTATTTGTTTATTTTTATATAAATATTAATTACAAAATAAATTTTGAGTTAGATAGATATAATTTATATAAATTATTTTTCATCAAAAAAATATAGATAAACTTTTTGAAAGAAAAAAAAATTTCAAAACAAATAATTATTATTTGGTAATACATTTTCCTTTGCTATTGAATTATTTTAGGTTTTAATATTATATTTTAAGTGATATGAATCTAAATCATTATAGATTTTTAATTTATTTTTTGTAATTTATCAGAATATCTATCAATAAAATTGATTATATTGAATTTATATTATATTTAATTATTATGATTATTATAAATAAATATTGTATTCACTCTTTAAAAAAATTTAAAAATTATTATATTTTCAAGGATTATAACCTTGAAAATATGAGATAAAATAATAAAAATAAATTTTTTATAATTCATTTTTTAAATAAAGCATATAGACCATTAAATGCTTGCTTACTTAAATCAGTTAGCTCATAAACCCTGAAACCCCTAAATACATAAACCCTTTAATACCTATATACGACTTAATGAATAATAAATCTCATTTTTTGTCTATTTATTATAATTTTAAATATTCAATTTAATTATTTATAGTTTATTTTTTTATAAAAATTAATTACAAAATAAATTTCGAGCGAGACAAACATTATTTAAATAATTGATTTTTAATAAAAAAATATAAGCTAATAAAAAGATGGAAAAATTTAAAAATTAAATATTATTATTTAGTAATATATTTTGATTTGATTTTGAATCATTTTGCGTCATATAAATATATTTTAAGTAAAATTTATATTTTTATTAATAGTTTATAAATTTAATTTTTGATCATTATTATAATATATATCATTAAAATTGTTTATATTGAATTTATATGATATATAATCAGTAAGATTAATATAATTATACATGGTATTCATATTTCAAAAAATTTTAAAAATTATCTTATTTTCAAAGGTTATAATCTTTGAAAATCTGAAAAAATCGAAAAAATAAAATTTTATTTATTTTATTTAAATAAAACCTATAAACCACAAAATGCCAAAAAACATAAATTGCTAAACTCCTAAACAATGAAACACCTAAATAATCAAACCAATAAACAGGCATACCATTTATAATAAATTACAAATTTCATCTTAATTTGTATCCATTATAATTTTAAATATTCATTTTAATTATTTATTAGTTTTATTTATAGAAATGTTAATTACAAAATTAATAATGAGTGAAACAATATAATTTTAATAATTTATTTTTAATCAAAAAAAATATAACCTTAAAAAAGAAGTAAAAATTTAAAAACAAAAAATTATTATTTAGTAATATATTTTACACTGATTTTGAATCAGTGTATATAGGTTTTGAAATTATATTTTAATTTCTATCAATCTTATTCATAATAATTTATTAATTTATTTTTTATCATTATTATAATATCTATCAATAAAATTACTTATATTGAATTTTAATGTTTTATAATTATTTAGATTATTATAGATAAATATTATATTTACATTTGAAAAAATATTTAAAAATTATTATATTTTCAAAGTTTATATCTTTCAAAAATGATAAAAAAACACAAAAAATATTTTTTTTATGATTTTATTTTTTAAATAAAACTTATAAACCACTAGATACCTAAACCTTTAAATCTATAAACTCCTAAACCCCAAAACCCCCTAAATAATTAAAGCATTAAACCTATTTAATCTATATAATAAATGATAATTATAATATCTATCAATAGTTTATTAATTAATATCTATCTTATTATTAATAGTTTATTAATTTAATTTTTGATCATTATTGATATATCTATCAATAAAATTGTTTATATTGAATTTATATAATATATAATAATTAATATTCTTATAACTAAATATTATATTCACATTTCAAAAATTTTAAATATTATTATATTTTCAAAGGTTATAACCCAAGAAAATGAGAAAAACGTAGAATTTTTTTTGTTATTTAATTATTTAAATAATACCTATAAACCACTAAATGCCTAAAAACAAAAATCACTAAACTCATAAACGACAAAACCTCTAAATACTTAAACCATTAAACTAGTATACATTAATAATAAATCATAAATATCATTTAAATTTGTATTCAGTATAATTTTTAATTTTATTTTAAATATTTATTAGTTTATTTTTATAGAAATATTAATTACAAATTAAATTTTCATTGGACAGATCTAATTTAAATTAAACCACTATACCCGAAATAATAAATAATAAATCTCAATATTATTGTTTTCATTACAATTTAAAATATTCATTTTAATTAGTCATTTGTTTATTTTTATATAATATTAATTACAAAATAAATTATGAGTTAGATAGATATAATTTATATAAATTATTTTTAATCCAAAAAGTATAGATAAACTTTTTAAAAGAAAAAAAATTTTTAAATCAAATAATTATTATTTCGTAATACATTTTCCTTTGCTTTTGAATCATTTTAGGTTTTCATATTATATTTTAAGTAATATGAATCATATTCATTATAGATTTTTAATTTATTTTTTTAGATTTATTAGAATATCTATCAATAAAATCGATTATATTGAATTTATATTATATATAATTATTATGATTATAATAAATAAATATTGTATTCTTATTTGAAAAAAATATAAAAATTATTATATTTTCAATGGTTATAACCTTCAAAATATTATAAAAAATAATACAAATAAATTTTTTGTTATTTCATTTTTTAAATAAACACTATAGACCTTTAAATGCCTGCTTACTTAAATCAGTAAGCTCATAAACCCAGTAACCCCTAAATACATAAACCCTTTAACATCTATATACTACTTAATGAATAATAAATCTTATTTTTATGTGTATTAATAATAATTTTAAATATTCAATTTAATTATTTATAGTTTAATTTTTTACAAAAATTAATTACAAAATAAATATTGAGCGAGACAAACATTATTTAAATAAATGATTTTTTTTAAAAAAATATAAGCTAATAAAAAGAAGGAAAATTTTAAAAATTAAATATTATTATTTAGTATTATATTTTGATTTGATTTTGAATCATTTTGCATCATGTAAATATATTTTGATTAAAATTTATAATTTTATAAATAGCTTATTAATTTAATTTTCGATCATTATTATAATTTCTATCATTAAAATTGTTTATATTGAATTTATATGATATATAATCAGTATGATTAATATAATTATACATGGTATCACATTTCAAAAAATTTTAAAAATTATCTTATTTTCAAAGGTTATAACCTTTGAAAATTTAGAAAAAATATAAAATATTTTTTTTATTTTTATTATGTAAATAAAACCTATAAACCACAATATGCCTAAAAACATAAATTGCTAAACTCCTAAACAATAAAACTTCTAAATAATCAAACCAATAAACAAGTATACCATATACAATAAATAACAAATCTGATTTAAATTTCTATTCATTATAATTTTAAATATTCATTTTAATTATTTATTAGATTATTTTTTATATAAATGTTAATTACAAAATAAATAATGAGTGAGACATATATAATTTTAATAATTTATTTTTTATTGAAAAAAAATATATAAGCTTATAAAAAGAAGTAAAAATTAAATAACAAAAAATTATTATTTAGTAATATATTTAACTTTGATTTTGAATCATTTTAAATAGGTTTTTAAATTATATTTTAATTACTATCAATCTTATTAATAAATGTTTATTAATTTATTTTTTGATCATAATTATAATATCTATCAATAAAATTACTTATATTTGAATTTTAATGTTTAATAATTATTAAGATTTTTATAAATAAATATTAATTTTCCATTTGAAAAAAAATTTAAAAATTATTATATTTTCAAAGGATATAACCTTCAAAAATGATAAAAAATGAAAAAAAATAATTTTTTTATAATTTTATTATTTAAATAAAAATTAAAAATCACTAAATACCTAAACATTTAAATCTATAGACTACTAAACCCCAAAATCCCCTAAATACTAAAAGCATTAAACCTATATAACCTATATAATAAAGATAATTATAATATCTATCAATAGTTTATTAATTAATCTGTATCTTATTATTAATAGTTTATTTATTTAATTTTTGATCATTATTAATATATCTATCAATAAAATTGTTTATATTGAATTTATATGATATATAATTATTAATATTAATATAACTAAAGATTGTATTCACATTTCAAAAATTTTAAATATTATTATATTTTCAAAGGTTCTAACCTATGAAAATGAGAAAAAATTACAAAATTTTTTTTTTGTTATTTTATTGTTTAAATAATACCTATAAACCACTAAGTGCCTAAAAATATAAATCACTAAACTCCTAAATGACAAAACCTCTAAATACTTAAACATTTAAACTAGTATACATTAATAATAAATCATAAATATCATTTAAATTTGTATTATGTATAATTTTTAATTTTTATTTTAATTATTTATCAGTTTATTTTTATAGAAATATTAATTACAAATTAAATTATCATTGAGAGAGATCTAATTTAAATTAAACCAGTATACCCTAAATAATAAATAATAAATCTCAATATTATTGTTTTCATTATAATTTAAAATATTCATTTTAATTAGTTATTTGTTTATTTTTATATAAATATTAATTACAAAATAAATTATGAGTTAGATAGATATAATTTATATAAATTATTTTTCATCTAAAAAATAAATATATACTTTTTAAAATAAAAAAAAATATCAAAACAAATAATTATTATTTAGTAATACATTTTCCTTTGTAGATTTTTAAATTATTTTTTGAGAATTATTAGAATATCTATCAATAAAATTGATTATTTTTAATTTATATTATATATAATTATTATAATTATTATAATTATTATAAATAAATATTTTATTCACTCTTGAAAAAAATTTAAAAATTATCATATTTTCAATGGTTATAACCTTGAAAATATGATAAAAAATAATAAAAATAATTTTTTTTATTTCATTTTTTAAATATACCCTATAGACCAATAATGCCTCCATACTTAAATTAGTAAGCTCATAAACCCCAAAACCACTAAATACATAAACTCTTTAACATCTATATACTACTTAATGAATAATAAATCTCATTTTTATGTCTATTTATAATAATTTTAAATATTTAATTTAATTATTTATAGTTTAATTTTTTACAAAAATTAATTATAAAATAAATTTCGAGATAGACAAACATTATTTAAATAATTGATTTTTAATAAAAAAATATAAGCTTATAAAAAGAAGGAAAATTTTAAAAATTAAATATTATTATTTAGTAATATATTTTTTTTATTTTGAATCATTTTGAGTTATGTAAATATATTTTAATTAAAATTTATATTTTTTTAATAGTTTATTAATTTAATTTTTGATCATTATAATAATATCTATCATTAAAATTGTTTATATTTAATTTATATGATATATAATCAGTAAGATTAATATAATTATACATGATATTCACATTTCCAAAAATTTTAAAAATTATCATATTTTCAAAGGTTATAACGTTTGAAAATCAGAAAAAATTTTAAAAAATTTTTTTTATTTGTATTATTTAAGTAAAATCTATACACCAAAATATGCCGTAAAACATAAATTGCTAAACTCCTAAACCAATAAACCGGTATTCCATATATAATAAATCACAAATCTCATTTTAATTTGTATTCATTATAATTTTAAATATTCATTTTAATTATTTATTAGTTTATTTTTTACTGAAATGTTAATTACAAAGTAAATAATGAGTGAGACAAATATAATTTTAATAATTTATTTTTTATTCAAAAAAATATATAAGTTATAAAAAGAAGTAAAAATTTAAAAACAAAAAATTATTATTTAGTAATATATTTTAATTTGATTTTGAATCATTGTATATAGGTTTTTAAATTATATTTTAATTACTATCAATCTTATTAATAATAGTTTATTAATTTATTTTTTGATCATTATTATATTATCTATCGATTAAATTACTTATATTGAATTTTAATGCTTTATAATTATTAATATTATTATAACTGAATAGTATTTTTAGTTTTGAAAAAAAATTTAAAAATTATTATATTTTCAAAGGTTATAAACTTCAAAAATGATAAAAAATCTCAAAAATAAATTTTTATATTTTTATTATTTAAATAAAAATTAAAAAAAACTAAATACCTAAACATTTAAATCTATAGACTTCTAAACCCCAAAACTTCCTAAATACTTAAAGCAATAAACCTATATAACCTATATAATAAAGGATAATTATAATATCTATCAATAGTTTATTAATTAATCTCTATCTTATTATTAATAGTTTATTAATTTAATTTTTGATCATTATTAATAAATCTATCAATAAAATTGTTTATGATGAATTTATATGATATATAATTATTAATATTAATATAACTAAAGATTGTATTTACATTTCAAAAATTTTAAATATTATTATATTTTCAAAGGTTATAACCTATGAAAATAAGAAAAAATTACAAATTTTTTTTTGTTATTTTATTGTTTAAATAATACCTATAAACCACTAAGTGCCTAAAAATATAAATCACTAAACTCCTAAACGACAAAACCTCTAAATACTTAAACAATTAAACTAGTATACATTAATAATAAATCATAAATGTCATTTAAATTTGTATTCTGTATAATTTTTAATTTTTATTTTAATTATTTATCAGTTTATTTTTATAGAAATATTAATTACAAATTAAATTATCAGTGAGACAGATCTAATTTAAATTAAACTAGTATACCCTAAATAATAAATAATAAATCTCAATATTATTGTTTTCATTATAATTTAAAATATTCATTTTAATTATTTATTTGTTTATTTTTATATAAATATTAATTACAAAATAAATTTTGAGTTAGATAGATATAATTTATATAAATTATTTTTCATCAAAAAAATTTAGATAAACTTTTTGAAAGAAAAAAAAAATCAAAACAAATAATTATTATTTGGTAATACTTTTTCCTTTGCTATTGAATAATTTTAGGTTTTCATATTATAATTTAAGTAATATGAATCTAAATCATTATAGATTTTTAATTTATTTTTTTTGATTTATCAGAATATCTATCAATAAAATTGATTATATTGAATTTATATTATATTTAATTATTATGATTATTATAAATAAATATTGTATTCACTCTAAAAAAATTTAAAAATTATTATATTTTCAAGGATTATAACCTTGAAAATATAAGATAAAATAATAAAAATAAATTTTTTGTTAATTCATTTTTTAAATAAAGCATATAGACCATTAAATGCCTGCTTACTTAAATCAGTTAGCTCATAAACCCTGAAACCCCTAAATACATAAACCCTTTAACATCTATATACTACTTAATGAATAATAAATCTCATTTTTTGTCTATTTATTATAATTTTAAATATTAATTTAATTATTTATAGTTTAATTTTTTACAAAAATTAATTACAAAATAAATTTCGAGCGAGACAAACATTATTTAAATAATTGATTTTTAATAAAAAAAATATTAGCTAATAAAAGTAGGAAAAATTTAAAAATTAAATATTATTATTTAGTAATATATTTTGATTTTATTTTGAATCATTTTGCGTCATGTAAATATATTTTAAGTAAAATTTATATTTTTATTAATAGTTTATAAATTTAATTTTTGATCATTATTATAATATCTATCATTAAAATTGATTTATATTGAATTTATATGATATATAATTAGTAAGATTAATATAATTATACATGGTATTCACATTTCAAAAAAGTTTAAAAATTATCTTATTTTCAAAGGTTATAACCTTTGAAAATCCGAAAAAATCGAAAAAAAAAATATTTTATTTATTTTATTTAAATAAAACCTATAAAACAAAAAATGCCAAAAAACATAAATTGCTAAACTCCTAAACAATAAAACTCCTAAATAATCAAACCAATAAACCGGTATACCATTTATAATAAATCACAAATTTCATCTTAATTTGTATTCATTATAATTTTAAATATTCATTTTAATTATTTATTAGTTTATATTTATAGAAATGTTATTTACAAAATAAATAATGAGTGTGACAAATATAATTTTAATAATTTATTTTTAATCAAAAAAAATATAACCTTAAAAAAGAAGTAAAAATTTAAAAACAAAAAATTATTATTTAGTAATATATTTTACACTGATTTTGAATCAGTGTATATAGGTTTTGAAATTATATTATAATTTCTATCAATCTTATTCATAATAGTTTATTAATTTATTTTTTTATCATTATTATAATATCTATCAATAAAATTACTTATATTGAATTTTAATGTTTTATAATTATTAACATTATTATAGCTAAATATTATATTTACATTTGAAAAAATATTTAAAAATTAATATATTTTCAAAGGGTATAACCTTCAAAAATGATAAAAAATCACAAAAATAATTTTTTTATAATTTTATTATTTAAATAAAATTTATATACCACTAAATACCTAAACATTTAAATCTATAGACTCCTAAACCCCAAAACCCCCTAAATACTGAAAGAATTAAACCTATATAACCTATATAATAAAAGATAACTATAATATCTATCAATAGTTTATTAATTAATATCTATCTTATTATAAATAGTTTATTAATTTAATTTTTGATCATTATTGATATATCTATCAATAAAATTGTTTATATTGAATTTATATGATATATAATTATTAATATTATTATAACTAAATATTATATTCACATTTCAAAAAATTTTAAATATTATTATATTTTCAAAGGTTATTACCTAAGAAAATGAGAAAAAAGTACAATTTTTTTTGTTATTTAATTATTTAAATAATACCTATAAACCACTAAATGCCTAAAAACATTAATCACTAATCTCCTAAACGACAAAACCTTTAAATACTTAAAACATTAAACTACTATTCTATAATAATAAATCATAATAATTTCATTTAAATTTGTATTCAATATAATTTTTAATTTTATTTTAATTATTTATTAATTTATTTTTATAGAAATATTAATTACAAATTAAATTTTCATTGGACAGAACTAATTTAAATTAAACTAATATACCCGAAATAATAAATAATAAATCTCAATATTATTTTTTCATTATAATTTAAAATATTCATTTTAATTAGTCATTTGTTTATTTTTATATAAATATTAATTACAAAATAAATTATGAGTTAGATAGATATAATATATATAAATTATTTTTTATCAAAAAAGAATAGATATACTTTTTAAAAGAAAAAAATATTCAAAACAAATAATTATTTTTTAGTAATACATTTTCCTTTGCTTTTGAATCATTTTAGGTTTTCATATTATTATTTTTTTTTTAAGAAAATTTGTTTTATTATAATCAAAGCTCTCTCTTTTGGCGGAGGAATATCATTTTTACAAACTATACTCTACCCTTTCCCCTTTTACACCCATCCTTTAATCTACAAACAAAATAAAACATAATCAAAATAAGCTTTCAATGCATTTTTGGTATTTTCTCTTTATTAAATTTGCTGGAGATTGCTGTTTGCGTGGAGTTATTCTAGTGGTTGTATCATCCTGTCTTAAATTCTGGATCTTTTCAAATCTTATATGATGTCCATCTTTCTAGCTTTAATTCACTAGCCCAAGAAAGCTTTAATAACTAGCTATAATACATACTTATACATGGCATGCAGATCCTTTTTACATACTCAATAGAGAGCTTCAACAATTCTGGTCTTTAGGAATTTCCAGAATTTAAATCTGCCAAAAAGATAATTCTACAGTTTCCAAGTTATTTCTTACCCTCTTGAATAAAGCATTTTGATCGCATGTGTGTCTCATTGCTTTCTCCTTTTTTCCAGCTTCCATACTCAACAGCCTTTCCTTATTGAGTTCTCCTTTAGAGGACAGATTTTTTTTTAACAGACACAAATCAAACAGAAAACACGCACAAAAACAAACAAATAGAAGTATAAACATCCAGCAGCCATCTTTTTATCAACTCTATTATTTCCTTCCTCCACCTTGCGTCTGTTTAACAAAGAGAAAAACAAGAAAAAACAAGAACAACATAGTCCTATTCGCGCAATCCACTTATGCACATTCCTTCTTCCAAGTCCATTACTACTATTGCTTTTTTCTTGCTGTACCTGGATCTGTTAGACTGCAAAACACACACTAGTACAATACTTATAGCCACATATATCTAAACCCTTTAGTCCACCCCATAGGACCAGGGTGAATATCCAGGTTAAGGCTATACTTTAATTATTCGAATATATGGATATTCCATCTTATCCATTCTTATTAAACCCTTGTATCTATCAGGGATCGAATCCTTTATATATTCTCCATGTTTACTATTTTTCCCTTCTTTAGCCAGTTTATCAGCTAAAGCATTTGCTTCCCTGTATATATGTTTGATAAAAGCATTTAACGATAATGCTAGATGACCAATCTCTTCTAATTCATCTTTGTATTTCCATAAACACTTTTTTTTATTTATCATATCTACCACAATTTTAGAGTCTGACTGAATGTATATATTTTTTAGTCCTCTAGAGAGATAGGCCCTCAATCCATCTCTTAATGCTAAGATTTCTGCATGAAGTGCAGAAGAGGCTTTGTAACTCCTTGAAAAGGCAAAAATGAGGTGACCTCTAGAATTTCTAATCACTCCTCCTCCTGCTAAGCCTATATTTCTATCAAAACTACCATCTGTATTTAAGGAGAGCCTATCTAATGGTGGTTTTTCTCACTTAACTCCTATAATTTTTTGTGATCTTTTCTTAGTAACCGTAAGATTCCAAAAATTTAAAATATCATTATTTAGAAAATTAGTCTGGACTATTATCGGGCAAGCTTCTGAAGTACTTATAAATTCTATCTTTCTAGCTTTCCAGATGTCTTCCACCGACATTCTCTTACCTTCATATCTACTGTTATTCCTAGCCTTCCATATACACCAAATAGCAATATGAGGTATATTATTTTTAACCCATTTTTGTAAAGAGTTTCTCGTGTACGCTATATACCATTTTTGAAGTCTATTTCTAAGAGGGATGCATTCGTGCTTTATACCCATTTCTAATTCTAATCTTATCCAAATTTCTAAAGCTATCTTTCCTTGTGAAAATAAATGATCTATCGATTCATTTTCCTGAAAACAGCATTCACACCTAGAGGGAAGTTGAATACCTTTCTTTTTTATATTTACATCTATTGGAATAATATTAGAGAGAACTTTCCATGTGTTAGTTTTAATTTTTTGAGAGTTATCATTATTCCAGGTCCATTTAAATAGTGAAAGCTCTTCCTTTCTACTTCTCACTTTATCTTTGATGGTTTTGATAGAGAATTTTCCATCTACACTCAATGTCCATTTCTAGCCACTTTTAGTGAGCTTAGAATATTTTTCTACTATCTCCCTTTGTTTAAGCATTTGCATCCACACTGGTGAAGCTGTACTCTTTTTTATTTCTGTGTTTGTATCCCCATCTTTGCAATATTTGGCCCTTATAAATTCTGCCCATAAACTATTATTTTCTTTAAGCCTCCACCATCTTTTACAAGCCCAAGCTTTAGCGAGATCATTCAAATCTATAAAACCCAGCCCTGCTTCCTATTTTGGAAAAAAGAGATCTTTCCATTTTTTCCAGTGAAGCTTACTTTTACATTTATATGTCCCCCACAGAAAACAAGCCATTTCTTTTTCAATTCTTTTTTTATCAAGGGCTGGTAATTGAGTGATCATTAGGGTTTGCATGACTACGCTTTGAAGTACATGTGTGATTAATGTTATCCTGCCGCCCATAGATAGCATTTCAACTTTCCATCCTGCAATTTTATTTTTGATCTTTTCGAGTAGGAATTCAAAGTATTCTGACTTAACTTTTCCTACATATAAAGAGCATCCCAGATATTGAATTGCTACTTTTTTCTACGAGAAACCTGTTATACTCTGTACTCTATGTCCTAAACTCATAGGAGCATTTTTAGTTATCATAAAATGACACTCTTTGCTGTTTATTTTTTGACCCGTTTCTTCCTCCATTACTCTCAACAAACTCATCAGGTTTTGAAGGGATCTAGCACTACCATTAGTGAAGATTACCACATCATCTGCATATGCAAGACAACTCACCATGGGAGTACCTTTCGGTTGGCTAAAGGTGCCTATTTAACCTGTGCAAATTTTGTCTTTGAGATCGACAATAAAGAGCTCTAAATAAATATTAAAGAGTGAGGGAGAAAGAGGGTCACTTTGTCTTAGTCCTCTAAGTGGCTTAATATCTCTTCCTAGCTCCCCGTTTACTAGAATTTTAATCCATGAGCTTGATATACATCTGTATATCAAATCTATCCAAGTCTCCGAGAAACCCATCTTTCTCATGGTGAAACACAGGACATTCCATTCTACTTTATCGAAAGCTTTAGATAAGTCTAATTTTATTAATACATTATGTCCTCTAACTTTTTTGCCTATATCTTTAATCATTTCTTTAGCTAAGCAAATATTTTCCATTATAAGCCTATTTTTCATGAATCCTGATTGCTCTTTCGAAATAATTTTAGGAAGGACAGAAGTTAATCTGTTTTGCAATAATTTAGATAGAATCTTATAAATAGAATTACATATACTTATAGGTCTGAAATCCTCTGCCTTTTGTGGATTGTCTGTCTTGGGAATAAGCACCATATATGTGCTACTCCATTTCTTGCCTATTTCTGCTCCATTAAAAATCCAATAAATAGCATTGAGAAGATCAGATTTTATGATAATCCAGCATTTTGGTAGAACTCATTGTTCCATCCATTTGGGCCCGGGGCACTATTTGGGTCTAGGCTGAAAACTACAGTTTTAAGCTCTTCTTCATCTAGGAATTTAATAAGGGCATCATTCTCTTCTCTGGTAATATTACAGTCTATTTTATGTATAAGTTCAACACCTCTCAAGGATGTATCCCCTATAAATTGATTTTCAAAGTATTCATCAAAATGCTTTTTAATTTCTGTGTTATCATCTATCCAGGCATTATTACTATTTTTTATACCTTTTATTCTTTGTTTCTGTATTCTTATTTTAGCTGCTCTTTGAAAAAATTTTGTGTTTTTATCTCCTTCTTTTAGCCATTTTATTTTAGCTTTTTGTTTCCAAAAAATTTCCTCCATGAGGAGTTTTAATTTTAGTTCAGCTTGGGATTTACTAAGTGCTTCTCTACTCTCTTTATCATGAAATATTTCATGTTCTATCTCTAATTTTTCAGCTTTTTTTTCTGCTTCTATTATATTTTTGTTTATATTACCAAATATATCTCTATTCCATATCTTTAGATGTTTTTTTAATCTATTTAGTTTCATATTCTAGACTTGTGCTGGATTACCTGAGACTTCCAGAGACCAAGACTCTTTAACCATATTTATGAATGTATGATGCAAGCACCAAGCATTCTGAAATTTAAAAGGTTTACTCAATAATTTGGTCTGCTCTAAGGTAATTAACAATGGATTGTGATCCGAGCATGTTCTATTTAAATGTCTCACAGCGGTAGATCCATAACTTTCTAACCATTTCACATTGTATAAAACTCTATCTAGTCTTGCCCATATAGTGCCTTTGTTTTTCCTGTTATTGCACCAAGTATATTGTGGGCCTAAAAAGTTAGCTTCCATCAAACTGGCCTTTGATTTAGCCTCATTAAAGTGTGAAATGGCACTAGTGCTGGGGGAATTACCTCCTTTTTTCTCACTGGCCTTTCTTATTATGTTAAAATCACCTCCTATTATCCATGGTTTGTTCAAACTTGATATTTTGGCCATACTATTCCAAAGCTCCTTTCTACCTTCTTTAGTATATTTAGCATATACTACCGAGATTACTTCATCTCGGGCATTATCTAGATTAAAATTGATTATTTGATCCGTTTTCTCCAATATATTTATATTAAATTTAATTTTCCAGAATACCCAAATTTTACTATTATTATTAGAAAATGCATTCTCAAAGCCCAGGACTCCTTTGTAATGATCTATATGAACCTTATTCACCATAGGTTCAGCAAGCATTATAAGAGAAGAATTATATAATTTTATCATTTTTTTAATTCTTTTTATTGTGGAAGGGTTTGCAATACCCCTAACATTCCAGTAAAAGAATTTAAACATTATGGTTAGTTTTAATCTGAGATCTAGTGATGCACTTTGAATCATATATTATATTTAAGTGTTTTTTTCTGTTTCTTGACTTTTTTACAGCACTGGTATTTTCTGTTTTGTCTTCTTTCCACACCCATCCTAGTTGTATGGCCATAATTTTTATTTCTTCCAAGGCCCATTCCCTGTTGCCCATTTTATTCTTAAATCTATGTATATCGATATCATCCTTTGTGGATTTTATGCATTCATTTTCTTCCTCTCCCTTGTGTAAGTTTATATTACTTCGCACCTCTATTTCCTCATCCGAGCTATTAACTTCTTCCACTGCCCATTTCCTACTCTCCTCCCTTCTAATTCTGTTATCAAACCTGCTGCCCCGAAACCTTTTGTTTATTTCTGCAATTTTCATAATTAAATCATGTCTTTTATTTTTATCCTCTCCCTCTACCTCTTCCTTCTCTTCTATTCTAGGGGGGACATCTTCAGTTAGTTCTAGGCTAGTTCCCTAATTGTTTAAATTCTGCTCAAGAGCCATGGTGTATTTTATTCTATATTGCACTATTTCCTTCCCCTTCCCTGTAAAGTCTGTATACTGCCTATCTTCTTCATGCTTTTTTTTGACAATACAGTGATCACGACCATGTCCAAGCTTCTTAAAGTATGTGCAATAGTGAGGGAGGAACTCTGGAATTACATCTTGCCAGAAACCATCTCCATTCTTAGAGCCTATCCAAATTTGCTGAGGTATATGATTCAACAAGTTGACTTCTATGCACAGCCGAGCCACACTCGGGCGAGAGAGAGTAGCAGTGGCACCATCAAAAAGAAGAGGGGTGCCGACTATTTGTGCAATGTGGTAGAGAGCAAATTTATCAAACAAGTGAATGGGGAGCATGGGAAGGAGGAACCATACAGGGGCCAATGGGGATTCCTGCTTGGTTGAGAAGTCGGGTGTCCATCTGAAAGCTCGCATGGGGTAGCCCATGATATACCAAACTCCTTTCAACCAGATTCTTTGGAAGTCCTCTTCTGTAAAGAGCTGCACGAGGATGTGCTTCGCATCCAGGACTCCTATTTTTATCAGGCCTTTGAGCTTCAAGGAAGCATAGAATGCCCTTATATCTTCAACGCGAGGACGCCCGTGTGAGAATTTGCCCACCACTGTATATTTGTGAGCTTCAGTGAGGGAAGCTATGTCTGTCGGGGAAAACTCTATCGAGGGTTACCCGTTTTTTTTCCCGAAAACTTTCGAAGAAGATGATGAATGAAGCGCGATCTTTATAAAATGTTGAGAAAATGATTTCCTATTCATTAAGAAATCCGCTTGCTGCATTTTTGCTTGATAATGGCTACTTCTTCACTGAAAATTGCTGTTTATCTATCTAAAAATTGTGTTTCTCTCTCTAGGTTTTGATATTATATTTTAAGTAATATGAATCTTATTCATTATAGATTTTTAATTTATTTTTAGATTTTTATTAGAATATCTATCAATAAAATTGATTATATTGAATTTATATTATATATAATTATTATGATTATTATAAATAAATATTGTATTCACGCTTTAAAAAAATTTTGAAATTATTATATTTTCAAAGGTTATAACCTTAAAAATATGAGAAAAAATAATAAAAATAAATTTTTTGTTATTTCATTTTTTAAATAAAGCCTATAGACCATTAAATGCATGCTTACTTAAATCTGTAAGCTAATAAACCCCGAAACCCCTAAATACATAAACCTTTTAACATCTATATACTACTTAATGAATAATAAATCTCATTTTTATGTCTATTTATTATAATTTTAAATATTCAATTTAATTATTTATAGTTTAATTTTTTAAAAAATTAATTACAAAATAAATTACGAGTGAGACAAACATTATTTAAATAATTGATTTTTTTAAAAAAATATAAGCTTATAAAAAGAAGGAAAAATTTAAAAATTAAATATTATTATTTAATAATATATTTTGATTTGATTTTGAATCATTTTACGTCATGTAAATATATTTTAATTAAAATTTATATTTTTAGTAATAGTTTATTAATTTAATTATTGATCATTATTATAATATCTATCATTAAAATTGTTTATATTAAATTTATAAGATATATAATGAGAAAGATTAATATAATTATAAATGGTATTCACATTTCAAAAAACATTAGAAATTATCTTATTTTCAAAGTTTATAACCTTTGAAAATCAGAAAAAATCTAAATTTTTTTTTATTTTTATTATTTAAGTAAAATCTATAAACGAAAATATGCACAAAATCTTAAATTGCTAAACTCCTAAACAACAAAAATTCTAAATAATCAAACCTATAAACCGGTATACCATATATAATAAATCACAAATCACATTTAAATTTCTATTCATTATAATTTTAAATATTCATTTTAATTATTTATTAGATTATTTTTCATATAAATGTTAATTAAAAATAAATAATGAGTGAGACAAATATAATTTTAATAATTTATTTTTTATTCAAAAAAAAATATAAGCTTATAAAAAGAAGTAAAAATTAAATAACAAAAAATTATTATTTAGTAATATATTTTGCTTTTATTTTGTATCATTGTAAATAGGTTTTAAAATTATATTTTAATTACTATCAATCTTATTAATAATAGTTTATTAATTTATTTTTTGTTCATAATTATAATATCTAACAATAAAATTACTTATATTAAATTTTAATGTTTTATAATTATTAAGATTATTATAACTAAATATTATTTTTACTTTTGAAAAAAAATTTAAAAATATTATATTTTCGAAGGTTATAACCTTTGAAAATGATAAAAAATCACAAAAATAATTTTTTTATAATTTTATTATTTAAATAAAAATTATAAATCACTAAATACCTAAACATTTAAATGTATTGACTCCTAAACCCCAAAAGCCCCAAAATACTTAAAGCATTAAAACTATATAACCTATATAATAAAGGATAATTATAATATCTATCAATCGTTTATTAATTAATATCTATCTTATTATTAATATTTTATTAATTTAATTTTTGATCATTATTAATATATCTATCAATAAAATTGTTTATATTGAATTTATATGATATATAATTATTAATATTCTTATAACTAAATATTGTATTAACATTTCAAAAAATTTTAAATATTATTATATTTTTTAAAGGTTATAACCTATGAAAATGAAAAAAAAGTACAAATTTTTTTTTGTTATTTTATTATTAAAATAATACCTATAAACCACTAAATGCCTAAAAACATAAATCACTAAACTCCTAAACGACAAAACATCTAAATACTTAAACCATTAAACTAGTATACATTAATAATAAATCATAAATATGATTTAACTTTGTATCCAGTATAATTTTAAATTTTTATTTTAATTATTTATCAGTTTATTTTTATAGAAATTTTAATTACAAATTAAATTTTTAGTAGACAGATCTAATTTATAATTAAACCATTATACCCTAAATAATAAATAATAAATCTCAATATTATTGTTTTCATTATAAATTAAATGTTCATTTTAATTAGTTATTTGTTTATTTTTATATAAATATTAATTACAAGATAAATTAAGAGTTAGATAGATATAATTTATATAAATTATTTTTAATCCAAAAAGTATAGATATACTTTTTAAAGGAAAAAAAAAATTCAAATCAAATAATTATTATTTAGTAATACATTTTCCTTTGCTTTTGAATCATTTTAGGTTTTCATATTATATTTTAAGTAATATGAATCATGTTCATTATAGATTTTTAATTTATTTTTTAGATTTATTAGAATATCTATCAATAAAATTGATTATATTGAATTTATATTATATATAATTATTATGATTATAATAAAAAAATATTGTATTCACTTTTGAAAAAAATTTAAAAATTATCATATTTTCTATGGTTATAACCTTCAAAATATCATAAAAAATAATAAAAATAATTTTTTTTTATTTCATTTTTTAAAAAAGCCTATAGATCTCTAAATGCCAGCTTACTTAAATCAGTAAGCTGATAAACTATGTAAACCCTAAATACATAAACCTTTTAATATCTATATACTACTTAATAAATAATAAATCTCATTTTTATGACTATATATTATAATTTTAAATATTTAATTTAATTATTTATATTTAATTTATATGATATATAATTAGTAAGATTAATATAATTATACATGGTATTCACATTAGGTAAAAATTTTAAAAATTATCTTATTTTCAAAGGTTATAACCTTTGAAAATCGGAAAAAATCGAAAAAAAAAATTTTTATTTTTTCTATTAAAATAAAACCAATAAACCGAAAAATGCCAAAAAACATAAATTGCTAAACTCCTAAACAACAAAACTCCTAAATAATCAAACCAATAAACCGGTATACCATTTATAATAAATCACAAATTTCATCTTAATTTGTATTATTTATAATTTTAAATATTCATTTTAATTATTTATTAGTTTATATTAATAGAAATGTTAATTACAAAATAAATAATGAGTGAGACAAATATAATATTAATAATTTATTTTTAATCAAAAAAAATATAACCTTAAAAAAGAAGTAAAAATTTAAAAACAAAAAATTATTATTTAGTAATATATTTTACACTGATTTTGAATCAGTGTATATAGGTTTTGAAACTATATTTTAATTTCTATCAATCTTATTCATAATAGTTTATTAATTTATTTTTTGATCATTATTATAATATCTATCAATAAAATTACTTATATTGAATTTTAATGTTTTATAATTATTAAGATTATTATAGCTAAATATTATATTTACATTTGAAAAAATATTTAAAAATTATTATATTTTCAAAGGTTATAACTTTCAAAAATGATAAAAAATCACAAAAATAATTTTTTTATATTTTTATTTTTTAAATAAAACTTATAAACCACTAAATACCTAAACTTTTAAATATAGACTCCTAAACCCTAAAACCCCTTAAATACTTAAAGGATTAAACATATTTAATCTATATAATAAATGATAATTATAATATCAAGCAATAGTTTATTAATTAATCTCTATCTTATTATTATTAGTTTATTAATTGAATTTTTGATCATTATTAAAAAATCTATCTATAAAATTGTTTTATTGAATTTATATGATATATAATTATTAATATTATTATAACTAAATATTATATTCACATTTCAAAAAATTTTAAATATTATTATATTTTCAAAGGTTATAACTTAAGAAAATGAGAAAAAATTACAAATTTTTTTTTGTTATTTAATTATATAAATAATACCGATAAAGCACTAAATGCCTAAAAACATAAATCACTAAACTCCTAAATGACAAAACCTCTAAATACTTAAACCATTAAACTAGTATACATTAATAATAAATCATAAATATCATTTAAATTTGTATTCAGTATTATTTTTAATTTTATTTTAATTATTTATTAGTTTATTTTTATAGAAATATTAATTACAAATTAAATTTTCATTGGACGGATCTAATTTAAATTAAACCAGTATACCCGAAATAATAAATAATAAATCTCAATAATTTTGTCTTCATTATAATTTAAAATATTTATTTTAATTAGTCATTTGTTTATTTTTATATAAATATTAATTACAAAATAAATTATGAGTTAGATAGATATAATTTATATAAATTATTTTGGTCCAAAAAGTATAGATAAACTTTTTAAATGAAAAAAAATTTTCAAATCAAATAATTATTATTTAGTAATACATTTTCCTTTGCTTTTGAATCATTTTAGGTTTTCATATTATATTTTAAGTAATATGAATCATATTCATTATAGATTTTTTGTTTATTTTTTTAGATTTATTAGAATATCTATCGATAAAATCGATTATATTGAATTTATATAATATATAATTATTATGATTATAATAAATAAATATTGTATTCACTTTTGAAAAAAATTTAAAAATTATTATATTTTCAATGGTTATACCATTAAAAATATAATAAAAAATAATAAAAATAAATTTTTTGTTATTTCATTTTTTAAATAAAAACAATAGACATTTAAATGCCTGCTTACTTAAATCAGTAAGCTCATAAACCCCGAAACCCCTATATACATAAACCCTTTAAAATCTATATACTACTTAATGAATAATAAATCTCATTTTTATGTCCATTTATAATAATTTTAAATATTTAATTTAATTATTTATAGTTTAATTTTTTACAAAAATTAATTACAAAATAAATTTTGAGTGACACATACATTATTAAAATAATTGATTTTTTTTTAATATAAGTTTATAAAAAGAAGGAATAATTTAAAAATAAATATTATTATTTAGTAATATATTTTGATTTTATTTTAAATCATTTTGCATCATGAAAATATATTTTGATTAAAATTTATAATTTTATAAATAGCTTATTAATTTAATTTTTGATCATTATTATAATTTCTATCATTAAAATTGTTTATATTGAATTTATATGATATATAATCAGTAAGATTAATATAATTATACATGGTATTCACATTTCAAAAAATTTTAAAAATTTTTTATTTTATTACGTAAATAAAACCTATAAACTACAATATGCCTAAAAACATAAATTGCTAAACTCCTAAACACTAAAACTCCTAAATAATCAAACCAATAAACCGGTATACCAAATATAATAAATCACAAATCTCATTTAAATTTCTATTCATTATAATTTTAAATATTCATTTTAATTATTTATTAGATTATTTTTCATATAAATATTAATTACAAAATAAATAATGAGTGATACAAATATAATTTTAATAATTTATTTTTTATTCAAAAAAAAAATTAAACTTATAAAAAGAAGTAAAAATTAAATCACAAAAAATTATTATTTAGTAATATATTTTACTTTGATTTTGTATCATTGTAAATAGGTTTTTAAATTATATTTTAATTCTATCAATCTTATTAATAATAGTTTATTAATTTATTTTTTGTTCATAATTATAATATCTATCAATAAAATTACTTATATTGAATTTTAATGTTTTATAATTATTAAGATTATTATAACTAAATATTATTTTTACTTTTGAAAAAAAATTAAAAATTATTATATTTTCAAAGGTTATAACCTTCAAAAATGATAAAAAATCACAAAAATAATTTTTTTATAATTTTATTATTTAAATAAAGATTATAAATCACTAAATACCTAAACATTTAAATGTATAGACTCCTAAACCCCAAAAGCCCCTAAATACTTAAAGCATTAAAACTATATAACCTATATAATAAAGGATAATTATAATATCTATCAATAGTTTATTAATTAATCTCTATCTTATTATTATTTGTTTATTTATTTAATTTTTTATCATCAATAATATATCTATCAATAAAATTCTTTATATTGAATTTATATGATATATAATTTTTGATATTATTATAACTAAAGATTGTATTCACATTTCAAAATTTTAAATATTATTATATTATCAAAGGTTATAACCTATGAAAATGAAAAAAAATTACCACATTTTTTTTTGTTATTTTATTTTATAAATAAATATATAAACCACTAAGTGTCTAAAAACTTAAATCACTAAACACCTAATCGACAAAACCTCTAAATACTTAAACCATTAAACTAGTATACATTAAAAATAAATCATAAATATCATTTAAATTTGTATTTAGTATAATTTTTAATTTTTATTTTAATTATTTATCAGTTTATTTTTAAACAAATAGGAATTACAAATTAAATTATCAGTGAGACAGATCTAATTTAAATTAAACTAGTATACCCTAAATAATAAATAATAAATCTCAATGTTATTGTTTTCATTATAATTTAAAATATTCATTTTAATTAGTTATTTGTTTATTTTTATATAAATATTAATTACAAAATAAATTATGAGTTAAATTGATATAATTTATATAAATTATTTTTCATCAAAAAAGTATAGATAAACTTGTTAAAATAAAAAAAAAATTCATAACAAATAATTATTATTTTGTAATACATTTTCCTTTGTAATTGAATCATTTTAGGTTATCATATTATATTTTAAGTAATATGAATCATATTCATTATAAATTTTTAAATTATTTTTTGAGAATTATTAGAATATCTATCAATAAAATTGTTTATATTGAATTTATATTATATATAATTATTATGATTATTATAAATAAATATTGTATTCACTCTTGAAAAAAATTTAAAAATTATCATATTTTCAAGGGTTATAACCTTTAAAATATGATATAAAATAATAAAAATAATTTTTTTATTTCATTTTTTAAATAAAGCCTATAGACCATTAAATTTATGCTTACTTAAATCAGTAAGCTCATAAACTACGAAACACCTAAATACATAAATCATTTATCATCTATATACTACTTAATGAAAAATGAATCTCATTTTTATGTCTATTTATTATAATTTTAAATATTTATTTTAATTATTCATAGTTTAATTTTTTACAAAAATAATTACAAAATAAATTTCGAGTGAGACAAATATCATTTAAATAATTGATTTTTTTTTTAAAAATGAGCTTATAAAAAAATGAAAAATTAAAAAATTAAATATTATTATTTAGTAATATATTTTGATTTGATTTTGAATCATTTTGCGTCTTTTAAATATATTTTAAATAATATTTATATTTTTATTATTAGTTTATTAATTTAATTTTTGTTCATTATTATAATATCTATCATTAAAATTATTTATATTGAATTTATTTGATATATAATCAGTAAGATTAATATAATTATACACGGTAAACCATATATAATAAATCACAAATCTCATTTTAATTTGTATTCATTATAATTTTAAATATTCATTTTAATTATTTATTAGTTTATTTTTTATATAAATATTAATTACAAAATAAATAATGACTGAAACAAATATAAATTTAATAATTTTTTTTATTCAAAAAAAATATATAAGCTTATAAAAAGAAGTAAAAATTAAATAACAAAAAATTATTATTTAGTAATATATTTTACTTTGATTTTGAATCATTGTAAATAGGTTTTTAAATTATATTTTGATTACTATCAATCTTATTAATAATAGTTTATTAATTTATATTTTGATCATTATTATAATATCTATCAATAAAATTACTTATATTGAATTTTAATATTTTATAATTATTAAGATTATTATAACTAAATATTATTTTTTATTTTGAAAAAAAATTTAAAAATTATTATATTTTCAAAGGTTATAACCTTAAAAAATGATAAAAAATCAAAAAAATAATTTTTTTATAATTTTATTATTTAAATAAAAATTAAAAATCACTAAATACATAAACATTTAAATCTATAGACTTCTAAACCCCAAAATCCCCTAAATACTAAAAGAATTAAACCTATATAACCTATATAATAAAGGATAATTATAATATCTATCAATAGTTTATTAATTAATCTCTATCTTATTATTAATAGTTTATTAATTTAATTTTTGATCATTATTAATATATTTATCAATAAAATTGTTTATATTGAATTTATATGATATATAATTATTAATATTAATATAACTAAAGATTGTATTTACATTTCAAAAATTTTAAATATTTTTATTTTTTCAAAGGTTATAACCTATGAAAATGAGAAAAAATTACAAATTTTTTTTGTTATTTTATTGTTTATATAATACCTATAAACCACTAAGTGCCTAAAAACATAAATCACTAAAGTCATAAACGACAAAACCATTAAATACTTAAACAATTAAACTAGTATACATTAATAATAAATCATAAATATCATTTAAATTTGTATTCTGTATAATTTTTAGTTTTTATTTTAATTATTTATCAGTTTATTTTTATAGAAATATTAATTACAAATTAAATTATCAGTGAGACAGATCTAATATAAATTAAACCAGTAGACCCTAAATAATAAATAATAATTCTCAATATTATTGTTTATAATTTAAAATATTCATTTTAATTAGTTATTTGTTTATTTTTATATAAATATTAATTACAAAATAAATTATGAGTTAGATAGATATAATTTATATAAATTATTTTTCATCAATAAAATATGGATAAACTTTTTAAAATAAAAAAAAAATTTAAAACAAATAATTATTATTTAGTAATACATTTTCCTTTGCTTTTGAATCATTTTTGGTTTTCATATTATATTTTAAGTAATATCAATCTAATTCATTATAGATTTTAATTTATTTTTTGAGAATTATTAGAATATCTCTCAATAAAATTGTTTATATCAAATTTATATTATATATAATTATTATGGTTATTATAAATAAATATTGTATTTACTCTTGAAAAAAATTTAAAAATTATTATATTTTCAAAGGATATAACCTTGAAAATATGAGAAAAAATAATAAAAATAAATTTTTGTTATTTAATTTTTTAAATAAAGCATATAGACCATTAAATGCCCGCTTACTTAAATCAGTAAGCTCATAAAATACGAAACCCCTAAATACATAAACCTTTTAATATCTATATACTACTTATTGAATAATAAATCTCATTTTTATGAATATTTATTATAATTTTAAATATTTAATTTAATTATTTATAGTTTAATATTTTACAAAAATTAATTACAAAATAAATTTCGAGCGAGACAAACATTATTTAAATAATTGATTTTTAATAAAAAAAAATATAAGCTCATAAAAAGAAGGAAAAATTTAAAAATTAAAAATTATTAATTAGTAATATATTTTGATTTGATTTTTAATCATTTTGCGTCATGTAAATATAGTTTAATTAATATTTATATTTTTATTAATAGTTTATTAATTTAATTTTTGATCATTATTATAATATATATCATTAAAATTGTTTATATTGAATTTATTTGATATATAATCAGTAAGATTAATATAATTATACATGGTATTCACATTTCAAAAAATTTTAAAAATTATCTTATTTTCAAAGGTTATAACCTTTGAAAATCAAAAAAAATCTAAAAAAAAATTTTTTATTTTATTATTTAAGTAAAATCACTAAACCACAATATGCCTAAAAACATAAATTGCTAAATTCCTAAAGAAAAAAATTCCTAAATAATCAAACCAATAAACTGATATTCCATATATAATAAATCACAAATCTTATTTTAATTTGTATTCATTATAATTTTAAATATTCATTTTAATTATTTATTAGTTTATTTTGTATAGAAATGTTAATTACAAAGTAAATAATGAGTGAGACAAATATAATTTTAATAATTTATTTTTTTATTCAAAAAAAAAATATATTAAAAATTATTAATTAGTAATATATTTTGATTTCATTTTTAATCATTTTGTGTCATGTAAATATAGTTTAATTAATATTTATATTTTTATTAATAGTTTATTAATTTAATTTTTGATCATTATTATAATATATATCATTAAAATTGTTTATATTGAATTTATTTGATATATAATCAATAAGATTAATATAATTATACATGGTATTCACATTTCAAAAAATTTTAAAAATTATCTTATTTTCAAAGGTTATAACATTTGAAAATCAGAAAAAATCTAAAAAAAAAATTTTTTATTTTTATTATTTAAGTAAAATCACTAAATCACAATATGCCTAAAAACATAAATTGCTAAATTCCTAAAGAAAAAAATTCCTAAATAATCAAACCAATAAACCGATATTCCATATATAATAAATCATAAATCTCATTTTAATTTGTATTCATTATAATTTTAAATATTCATTTTAATTATTTATTAGTTTATTTTGTATAGAAATGTTAATTACAAAGTAAATAATGAGTGAGACAAATATAATTTTAATAATTTATTTTTTTATTCAAAAAAAAATATAAGCTTATAAAAAGAAGTAAAAATTTAAAAACAAAAAATTATTAATTAATAATATATCTTACTTTTATTTTGAATCATTGTATATAGGTTTTTAAATTATATTTTAATAACTATCAATCTTATTAATTATAGTTTATTAATTTATTTTTTGATCAATATTATAATATGTATAAAAAAAATTACTTATATTGAATTTTAATGGTTTATAATTATTAATATTATTATAACTAAATATTATTTAAATTTTTGAAAAAAAAATTTAAAAATTATTATATTTTCAAAGGTTATAACCTTCTAAAATGATAAAAAATCTCAAAAATAATTTTTTATATTTTTATTATTTAAATAACTTTTAGATCTATAGACTCCTAAACCCTAAAACCCCCGAAATACTTAAAGAATTAGACCTATATAACCTATATAACCTATATAAGAAATGATAATTATAATATCTATCAATAATTTATTAATTAATCTCTATCTTATTATTAATAGTTTATTTATTTAATTTTTGATCATTATTAATATATCTGTCAATAAATTGTTTAAATTGAATTTAAATGATATATTTTTATTAATATTAATATAACTAGAGATTGTATTCACATTTCAAAAAATTTTAAATAATATTATATATTCAAAGGTTATAACCTATGAAAATGATAAAAAATTGCAAATTTTTTTTCGTTATTTTATTATTTAAATAATACCTATAAACCACAATATGCATAAAAACATAAATCACTAAACTCCTAAACGATAAAACCTCTAAATAATTAAACCATTAAACTAGTATACATTAATAATAAATCATAAATATCATTTAAAATTGTATTCAGTATAATTTTTAATTTTTATTTTAATTATTTATCAATTTATTTTTATAGATATATTAATTACAAATTAAATTATCAGTGAGACATATCTAATTTAAATTAAACTAGTATACCCTAAATAATAAATAATAAATCTCAATATTATTGTTTTCAATATAATTTAAAATATTCATTTTATTTATTTATTTGTTTATTTATATATAAATATTAATTACAAAATAAATTTTGAGTTAGATAGATATAATTTATATAAAATATTTTTAATCAAAAAAATATAGATAAACTTTTTAAATGAAAAAAATATTTCAAAACAAATAATTATTATTTGGTAAAAAATTTCTTTGCAATTGAATCATTTTAGGTTTTCATATTATATTTTAAGTAATATGAATCTAAATCATAATAGATTTTTAATTTATTTTTTCTGATTTATCAGAATATCTATCAATAAAATTTATTATATTGAATTTATATTATATTTAATTATAATTATTATTATAAATAAATATTGTATTCACTCTTTAAAAAAATTTAAAAATAATTATATTTTCAAGGATTATAACCTTGAAAATATGAGATAAAATAATAAAAATAATTTTTTTGTTAAATCTTTTTTTAAATAAAGCATATAGACCATTAAATGCCTGCTTACTTAAATCAGTTAGCTCATAAACCTAGAAACCCCTAAATACATAAACCCTTTAACATCTATATACTACTTAATGAATAATAAATCTCATTTTTTGTCTATTTATTATAATTTTAAATATTCAATTTAATTATTTATTATTTAATTTTTTACAAAAATTAATTACAAAATAAATTTCAAGCGAAACAAACATTATTTAAATAATTAATTTTTAATAAAAAAAATATAACCTTTTAAAAAGAAGGAAAAATTTAAAATTAAATATTATTATTTAGTAATATATTTTGATTTGATTTTGAATCATTTTGCATCATGTAAATATATTTTGATTAAAATTTATAATTTTATAAATAGCTTATTAATTTAATTTTTGATCATTATTATAATTTCTATCATTAAAATTGTTTATATTGAATTTATATGATATATATAATCAGTAAGATTAATATAATTATACATGGTATTCACATTTCAAAAAATTTTAAAAATTATCTTATTTTCAAAGATTATAACCTTTGAAAATCAGAAAAAATTTAAAAAAAATTTTTTATTTTTATTATGTAAATAAAACCTATAAGGCACAATATGCCTAAAAAGATAAATTGCTAAACTCCTAAACAATAAAACTCCTAAATAATAAAACCAATAAACTGGTATACCATATATAATAAATCACAAATCTAATTTAATTTTTTTTCATTATAATTTTAAATATTCATTTTAATTATTTATTAGATTATTTTTTATATAAATGTTAATTACAAAATAAATAATGAGACATATATAATTTTAATAATTTATTTTTTATTCAAAAAGAAATATAAGCTTATAAAAAGAAGTAAAAATTAAATAACAAAAAATTATTATTTAGTACTATATTTTACTTTGATTTTGAATCATTGTAAATAGGTTTTTTAATTATATTTTAATTACTATGAATCTTATTAATAATAGTTTATTAATTTATTTTTTGATCTTAATTATAATATCTATCAATAAAATTACTTATATTGAATTTTAATGTTTTATAATTATTAAAATTATTATAACTAAATATTATTTTTACCTTTGAAAAAAAATCCAAAAATTATTATATTTTCAATGGTTATAACCTTCAAAATGATAAAAAATCACAAAAATAATTTTTTATATTTTTATTATTTAAATAAAAATTATAAATCACTAAATACCTAAACATTTAAATCTATAGACTCCTAAACCCCAAAAGCCCCTAAATACTTAAAGCATTAAAACTATATAACCTATATAATAAAGGATAATTATAATATCTATTTAAAGTTTATTAATTAATCTCTATCTTATTATTAATAGTTTATTAATTTAATTTTTGATCATTATTAATATATCTATCAATAAAATTGTTTAAATTGAATTTAAATGATATATTTTTAATAATATTAATAAAACTAGAGATTGTATTCACATTTCAAAAAATTTTAAATAATATTATATTTTCATAGGTTTTTAAATGTATTATTAGATTTCTTAATTATTAAGTAGTATATAGCGGTTTAATGGTTTATGTAATTAGCCATTTTGGGCTTTAGGAGTTTACTCATTTAATTGTTTATGCATTTAGTGGTTTATAGTTTTTATTTAAAATTTAAAAAAATCAAATATTTATTTTTATTATTTTTTTATATTTTCATAGGTTATAACCTTTGAAAATATAATAATTTTTAAATTTATTTTCCAATCTGAATTCAATATTTTGTTATAATAATCATTATATTTATATATCATATATATTCGATATAAATAATATTAGTGATAAATATTCTAATAATGATCAATAATAAATTAATAATCTTTTATTAATAAGATATATATCAATTAAAATATAATTACAAAACCAATAATGATTCAGAAGCAAAGCAAATTATATTATTATATAATAATTTTTTGTTTTTAATTTTTTTTTCTTTTAATAGTTTATCTATATTTTTTTTTGAACAAAAATAATTTATATAATTATATTTTTCTGACTCATAATTTAATTTTTAATTAATATTATATAAAAATAAATAAATAAATAATTAAAATGAATATTTTAAAAATTAAATGTAAAAATGAGAATTATTCTTTGTTATTTAGGGTATACCTTTTTTTATTTAAATTATATCTGTCTTACTAATAATTTATTTTGTAATTAATATTTCAAAAAAATAAACTTATAAATAATTAAAATAAATATTAAAATTATACTTAATAAAAATTAAAATGAGATTTATGAATTTTATTAATATATACTATTTTAATATTTTAAGTATTTAGAGGTTATGTCATTTAGGAGTTTAGAGATTTATGAATACAATATTTAGTAATTAAATCATTATAATATATAATACTACACTAAATATAAACAATTTTATTCATAGATATGATATCAATTATCAAAAAATAAATTAATATGTATTATATTTTGATTCATATAAATTAAAATATAATTGCAAAACCAAAAATTATTCAAAATCCAATTAAAATTTATTACTAAATAATAATTTTTGTTTTCTAGTTTTTTCTTCTTTTTATAAGCTTATATATTTTTTTTGATTAAAAATAAATTATTCAAATTATATTTGTATCACTCATAATTTATTTTGTAATTAATATTTTAATAAATTATTTAAATATATTTAATGTTTACGAGTTTAAAGGTTTAAGTATATAGCTGCTTTTGTGTTTAGGAATTTAGATGTTAAGTGTTTAGGTATTAGTGGTTTATAAGTTTTATTTAACAATGATATCGCAAAAAATTTATTTATATTATATTTTCTAATTTTTGATGATTATATCATTGGAAAATATAATAATTTTTATATTTTTTTCAAATATAAATATAATATTTATTTATAATAATCTTCATAAATATAATCATTTAAATTCAATATAAATATTAAATTGCTAGATTTTATAATTATGATCAAAAAATAAATTTATAAACTATTATTAATAATATAGTTATTATTTAAAAAGTATTTGCAAAATCTAAATTTATTCAAATAAAGTTAAATATTTTAATAAATAATAATTTTTTTTATTGTTTTGCTTTTTTTTATAACTTTATATTTTTGTTATTAAAATAAATTATTTAATTATATTTGTCTCACTCATAATTTATTTTGTAATTTATAATTCTATAATAATAAACTACTAAATAATTAAAATGAATATTTTAAATTATTATGAATACAAATAAAATTGAGATTTATTATTTATTATTCAGGATTATACCAGTTTAATGGTTTAAGTATTTAGGTGTTTTGTTGTTTAGGAGTTTAGTGATTTAATTGTTAGACCTTTAGTGATTTATAGTTTTTTTTTAAGAAAAAAAAACAAAAAATTTTATTTTTTTGATTTTTTTTTTAATTTTTGAAGGTAGTAACCTTTGAAAATATAATAATATCTAGTTTTTTTTTAAATGTGAATATAATATTTAGTTATAATAATCTTAGTAATTATATATAATGTAAACTCAATATAAATAATTTTATTGATTAATATTATAATAATGATCAATAAATAAATTAATAAACTTGTATTTATAAGAATGATATAAATTAAAATATAATTGTAAAATCTAAAATGATTCAAAATCAAAATAAGATATATTATTAAATAATAATTTTTTATTTATAAAATTTTGCCTCTTTTATGTGCATTTTTTTAGATGAAAAATAAATTATTTAAATTATATATGTCGCACTAATAATTTATTTTATAATTAATATTCTATAAAAATAAATTGATAAATAATTAAAATGAATATTTAAAATTATAATGAATACTAATAAAACTGAGATCTATGATTATTATTTAGACTATACTAATTTAATGTTTTACGTATGTTATGGGCACTCCGGGCGTTTAGGAGTTTCGTCATTTTAGTACTTATTCATTTAGTGGTTGTATATGGTTTTATATAAAAAATAAATAACAAAAAATTTAATTTTGTTATTTTTTCTAATTTTTGAAGGTTATAACATTTGAAAATATAAAAATTTTTAAATTTTTTTGAAAGTGAATACAATATGAAGTTATAATAATCATAATAATTAATATAATATAAATTCAATTTAAACTATTTTATTGATATTTATTATAATAATGATCATAAAAAAGTATAACAATTATTATAAGATAAATATTGTCTAAATATATTTGCAAAATCTAAAATGACTCAAAATCAAAGTGAAATATTTTACTAAATATTAATTTAAATTTTTAAATATTTGTATCAATTTATAAGCCTATATATTTTTTGAAGAAAAATAAATTATTTAAATTATATTTGTCTCACTAATAATTTATTTTTAATTTATATTTCTATAAAATTAAACTAATAAATAATTAAAATGTATATTTAAAATTATAATGAATACTAATAAAATTGAGATTTATGATTTTATTATTAGGGTATAACTATTTAATTGTTTAAGTTTTTTGTGGTATTGGGGTTACGGAGTTTATTGATTTATATGTTTACACATTTTCGTGTTATAGGTTTTATTTAATCAATGAAATAACAAAAAA